>JAOANR010000007.1:17333885-17608543 GCA_030278955.1 Hygrophila difformis
AAACAATAAACTTGTAATACAACTGGCAACAGGGAAAAACGAGAATAGTTTCGAACATGCATGAAAGTTGTTAACCTTCTTATACCATGAAATATATGCAAAAAGGGTGTCTACTTAGTTTGTTTAGAAAATTTAATAACACAATAAACAACTTACAAGTCGCATAAGCGATTTGGAACTTTGAAACATTTCAGGAATATCATGTGGGGCAACTTCCTTATGATCCTTGTTCAGCTTTGTTTTTGCTAGATTCGTCAAGGAATAACTAACCTGGAAAGAAGCAATTAACAGTTAGGAACAATAGTAATCACCAAAAAGATAAAACATGACACCGACCTCCTTCAATAGATCACGTGAACAAATATATGTATCACACAAGAGACGGCCTGAAATACAGGACATGATGCCTGCACTTGCTCCCAAACCAAATACTGAGCTTCCTTTAGTAAGTTTAGGCATCGTAGAACGCTTGAGACGACCTATTTTTGACCACATAGTGCTGGGCACCCTGCATGCCTGTAAAATGGTATATGGCATTCTCAGGATATTTTTATTTCTTCCATACACACACATATACACACAGACAACAGGTTATTTGATTCAGATCAATATATGATCTACCCTTAAAAACAAGTCTGGTTGATTTTTATTCAAGGAGATTGAATAAATAAATATATACAATTCCATGATGATATCATAAGTAGCCTAAAATTCATTGCTGAAACAAAGCTAACATGTATAATTGAAATACAAATTTATTTCCAAAGGATATATAAATACCTGGACTCTATGAAGAAACACATCCAGGTCAAACCCAGATATATTGTGTCCAACTAAAACATCACTATCCAATTTGTGTAACTCAATCATCAAACGGTTTAACAAAGCCCTTTCACTGAGATGTAAAATACAGATAAATAGATTTCATGTCAGTAAATGGAAAGCGCTTGGCGACAAATATATAAATTTAAATAAAAGGAAGAGAAAATTGACTGATCCAAAGAAATAGAAGAAAAACTTGCCTACACTCATGAATAATATTTGACCCAGCCGTTGCATTTTTATCAGCAGCCTCCGTTTTGAAGCCCACAGGAAATATGCCTCCCTCAGGTGGACGCAGCACAGTAAAACGACTAAGCGTACTGGGGTTAGCCCATTCAGAAGTCACCATGGGTGTATCTATCTGTAAGATTTTTCACCAATTACGTCTTCTTTCATTTCCTAACGAACAATGCATATACTTCATGGAAAGCATAATCAATAGCATGATTGCTGGCACACACAGGTCACAAATGTGAGGGGTGGCAATGCATCATGTTTAAAAACAAGTTTTGTTTGGACATTAATGCATTGCGGGTATAATGTGTCAAACCCAACGTCGACCAATTTATAAATGCGTTGTTCGGTTTGTAACTAGTTTGACCCATTTTTAAATAATTAATATCTTAACATATATATATAATTTCATAATTTTAGATTATTAATAATCAGAAATAACAAAATTAACAAAAGTAAAATATCAAGTATAATAAAGAAGTTTTTTAGTTTTGTGTAGTGGTAATTGAAACAAATATTCAATTTTTTAATATTTATGAATTAAATATATAATGGCATACAGTACATATAGATATATTTATTGGTGTTACATCGAATTTTTATAATTTAAAGCTTTTCGGTGTGTTTTGCTAATTTTATTGATGTACTTCCAAGATACCCAATTTTCTAAGTTAATTGTATTTAAAGAAAAAAGAAATGGGTCAAGTGGGTTAACCCACCAACCGTCTTTACCTAGTCGGGTCGAATTCGAGTTGGGAAATATCAATTATAAACTTATAATCAGGCATCAATCCGACACATTTGTCACCCCTAAAAATATTAGAAAATGGAAAAGGAAAAAAAACAATGGCTTGACATTTATCTACCAACTAAACTAGATAAAATCATATATTCAACATCAAACTAGCACCAAAATAGTAAGAATTGTAGCCAAATAGAGAAATTTTTTGGCCACTGAAACACATATAAAAACCAGCTCGAACACTATACCTTAGCCTTATGGCAGCAAACGACGGATGCACAGATAATTTCATTAATATGTTGTTTCTCATTCGCGATGGTTTTGAAGTTGATTGCAGTAACTACTACTGGAGGGATCTTCGAGATACAATTTGACGAAGTTGAAACTTTGATATTCTTTGGGAAATCAATGGTAACCTCAAACTTACACCAACTTACCTGTTCCAAATGTCAAAAATATAATACGGAAAATTAGAGCAGCAAGTCAACGTAACAAAGGAAACAATAAGAGCCTCACGCATTGAGAAGCTGAGCAGGTGGAGAATTTTGAGATTGAGAGCCAAGTAGGTCCTTTGATTTTCCTTTTAATCAGGAAAAGCTCCAAGGCACTGCAATCAACACCAAACGTTAGAATTTACATTTCCTGCCTTGGTTCACAAATGGTATACATTGAACGCTTGGATTAGTATTTACTATACATACTGCCTTTATTCAAAACAGCACACTATGAAGTTTCATGAAATATATGTATATATGCTCAAAGGTGCATGTGCATGTGTGTGGAGAGAGCACAAGCTTGAAAGGCAGAAGTAAACATTCCTGAGAATATCAGAATCCTAAACCAGGACAAAAAAGAAGAAGATGAAAATCACACACATAGACCTCCTAATATTGCAAGAAATTTACACTTTTGAATTTTCTTCAGTTTCAAAACAGTAAGAAAGGTAACATTGATTATGCACCCGTGTTTAAAATTATGGATTGTGGCACTGCCAATAGGGATCTTCAAGTTATTGGCCTGACCAATGAGGCAAATATTTAACTGGTACCTGCTACGAGTTCCAAGCAATGAACAGAAGTTGTTTCCCTTGAGATCTGAAGGAAGTGGTGGATCCTGCTAGGATCAAAATCAATCAAGTAAATGAAAATTTCTTGAGCCAAATAGGAATTAGACCAAATTCCCAATGTTCTCATGTGCAGGCAATATGCTCAATAATATCAATCAGATCACCAAGCTTCACTTTAACTTACCACTGGAAACCATAAAAACAATAGAAAATTTGAACACGCACGCACGCACACACTATATACATGAGTTGGCATATTGAACCAAGAGTTGGCATATTGAACTTTACCATACCTTAAAGGGATAATGAATCTTGAGTGCGTAATTTTCTCCATGAGGTATTTCTGCTCTCTCAAATGCGTACTTTCTCTGAAAGTGAAAAACAGAGAATGCACATATAAAAACTTGATGTTGCACATATTGAAGTGTCATTTGATAACTTCATTTAGAATGGCTGGATCAGTAGAACAGTAGGAGAAACTGATCCAATGCATCATTCCAACCTTAACGGGCGCCATGCTGAAACTTGAAACCTTCCGTTCCAGCAATTTTTCGCTTATTTCTTTCTTCAATTCTGATGCCAGCTCCTGGCAAAGGATATTGGTCCATTAAAAGAGATGAAGAAAAAGAGGAAAGCATAACAATAGAAAAATAAGAATGACACTACATGCAAGTGGGTGTAAAAGGCTTTTTGAGCCTCCTCAAACTCTTTTTCTAGCTTTGAAGGTCTGTCTATTGAACCTTGAGCAGATATTTGACATTTTTCACTATCTTCCCCTTGGTTCGCTGTCGTGATTTTCGACGACAGCAGATCTTTTCGAGCCTCCACAATTTTTTCCAGTTCCACAATCTTGTTACTGAGCATGAAAGAAACAGAAGGGATTGCATATACACATCTCTGCAAGTTTTGTACAACGACGCAGCAACTGAGGTATTTGCCTCCAGCTTTGACCTTGACCAAAATAAGCACACTATTAGGACTCAATTTAAGGCATGCATTTTTAGAGGATAATTAATGAATACACAACAAAGAATTGATAGTATCAAGTAATATTTGACAGCCAACAATTCAAGAAATTGAATGTGTTTTGAACGTTCACATAACAAGAACTACTGCTGATGAAATGGTAGCCTTGTGGGATGCTAATGAAGAAACTTCCATTGTTCTATGTTCAAAGACTTTAGTGGGAAGCCAGAACTAACAAGAAGTTTTGCAGAAAGTAAAAATCCTAATTGAGATAAAAGTAACCCTAGCATCACCCAAAACTGGTAAGCATACAGGAATTTGCTATTGCTAAAGATGCTAAGGAAGAGAACCCCAGATGACGCCGTACCATTTAATTAAAATTTCATCGAGACAGATATATAGGTAGGCGTAATGTGGAAATGCAAGGCACAGGGCAGAGTATACCTTCCCAAAAAGATAGAGGTTCCCAGCATTAGCACCATAAATCTCCTCATGTGCATCTAGTATGTAGAAAGGCAATGATCCATCAGGCTCTACTTCAAAATCCAGTTTTTCCTCACTTTTTTTTTTGGCTCTGATGCACTTGATGCCTAGAAACATCGTCATCAGCGACGACTGCATTCTGCCCTGCGCTTGCGCTTCTCCCTGCTTGCCACCCTACAGTTGCACTCAAAGCCTGATCTTTTGTCCCTTTAATTTTAGCATTGAGTGAAAAAATCTTTTTGTCCACTTCTATAGTTTCAGTCTCGTGAAGCAAACACGTTTGATTCTCAACTTTAGTACCCTCATCACTCTCTTTTATTGCCTCAATTTGTGTGACTCCAAACGGCACAGTTCCCCTTTCACAGACATGAAAGCTGCTCTCTTTATTTTGAATATTCTTAGTCAGTTCATTGCACGAGCAGTGGTTTATATTACCAGTTCTATTATCCATAACATCAATTTCCTTTCTAACACCCAAAACTGGATTCTCATATCCCAAAGCAGCTAACATATGATTGTGGCCGTTATTCAATTCCATATTGTTTGAATTGGTTCTCCTTCTCCTCACCCTATCGCTCTCATCAGGGGCAAACTCAGCAATCACATCATCAACCATACTATCACATGAAAAACTCTTTTGTTTATCCTTCTTGAATACCTTTGAAGTGAATATATTGGATATACTTTGATTACCCATCAAGGCTGCTGCAGACGGAAAAGCGGACGGTTTCGTCACAGCTTCCTTCGCCTTCGCCAAATTCGAATTATTTTTCCTCCTTTTCGGCCTCTCAGATTCCTCAGAAGACAAAGCGACGCCAGCAAGCGACCAGTCTTCTTCTTGGCCCTCATCGCCGTACCCCATACCACTATCGTCGATAATAAAACCCTTGGCCTCCTCGCGGCGCTTTGCAACAAGAGCTTCGTATTGATCGTCATTCACAATGTCGTAAATTGGCTCCTCCATCTTGATCTCGAACCCTCCCGCACCCATCTCCCGTCGACCGACGCGACGGAGTGCCTTGAGACGCTCCAGCGCTTCCGCACGGGTCGTTGCCGCAACGCTCCTCAACCGTCGCCTCCCCGCAACCGTCGGATGCTCGTCGGGCATTTTTACGTTATTGCGACTCGCGTCTCCCTACCGTTTTCTCCAACTGGTTTCTCACAGAAAGAGGCGCGCTATATATACAGTGTTAACAAACAAATGGGCTTTCCCTTTCTTTGCCCTTCTTCTTACGAGGGCCCAAATCCCAATAACCCAACACCTTCTTTTGAATTTTGAGCCGAATTTGATCATCCCTATTTCGATTACTTACCAGTTACCCACCCACAACCAACCTAAATAAACCAATACAGTTATGATGCAAAATATTCATTTGACTTGCATGTACGTGATAACACATACTAGCTCGTTCTTTTTTAAATGTTACGGACCTGCATTTCACACAATTCAATACACGTTTTTAATCCTCAATAACTCAAATTGCATACAAATAAAAATTATGAAAATTTGATATTCTTAATCTATGCGATTAGATGAATTTAACAAGATCTCACTTGATTATATTTTATCTTATATAATTGTATTAAAAACAATCAAAATTAATCAATGAACAGTGACATTATATATCAGATAAATAAAATATTTTCAACCACTATCCACAACATATCCCATATGTATCAGATATCACATTATGTATTGTGTTCATCACAAAGACTAATGTAGGCATCGCATAAATGACGTGGATGTCCCCTAGCAAAAAATAATCATGAGGTCTAGTATGCAAAATATACTAATAATACTCATTGTTTTAAATATCCCCGACCGAAATTTCGGGTTTCGGGACACCCCGAAGCGAAATTTCACCTACAATATCTTTTTGCAAAATATCCATCGAAATTTCGTCCGAAATTCGATATTTCCCGAAATTTTTTATTTTTCTTTTTACAAAATATTTTTTCTAAATTCTAAAAATATATTTTTAAAAAAACTTAAAAATTAAAATTTATGTTTCGACACATATTGATTATGCCATTCAATTAACTTATTTTCATCGATTTTAAATCTCTTATCAATCAACATGGTGCACGATATCAACAATATCATTAGCATAGTATATCATTGAATGAGTATTGTTAGCATATTACTAAATTATGTAGTAACATAGATGAGGAAATTTGAAATATCTTCATATTCATCATCTCAGAAACTCGATGTGGTTTTCTCAAAAAATTGCAAATATCTTCGAAATTTCCCTTGAAATTTCAAATATCTTTGAAATTTCCCTAAATTTATATGTCCGATATCGACACCGAAACCGATATTTAAAACCTTGATAATACTCCATTTGTTCCAATTGTGTTGTCCCATTTTGACTTTTGACACGGTTCATTGATCAACTCTGACATAATGTTATCACAATATTATAAACAAAAAAGATAGTGAAGTTCGGTCTTGTTGGATACATCTAATCGTGTAGTTTTAAAAAATATATAAATTTTTTTTATAATTTTCACTTCTCTATATTTTAATATATTAACTGTTAAATAAATGTATTGGACTGCGTATTCAAAATTTTTTAAACATTTTAAATGGAGCGGACGGAATATTATTTAATCTATGTATTAAATAATTATTCACTAATTATTAAATAATAGTATTTTCCTAGCATAACACCAACACATCACAATTAGAATGATAGCCATAACAACAGAGGCGGACCCAGGATTTTATCCATGGGGGGTCCTAGATAGGTTATGACTAGACTCGGTTGATTTTATAGGGCTTGAATTTGGTCTATTATCTTGTTTTAGATAACAGGTCTATTATCTTTGATCAACTTATTTTATAGGAATGTGACGAAAGGATCTTGTCACATTGTTCGTTGCCTGGCGCACTAGGCGACGAAATCCGTCAAGCGACGAAAATTTAGCCGAAGACTTGAATAAAATTTTGCCGCCAATTTCGTCGCATTTCCATAAATTTCTTTTAGTAATAAGGTTAATAGCCCGGTCTAATAGGCTTAGCAGATATTTTTATAAACATAAATCTTTTTAGTTAAATTAGATTTTTAAAACTACATGCAAATAGAGATAGACCATGCCTAAAATATGCCACCCTACCCCTATGAGTACTATGTCCTATTTTCATACGATAGAGATAGACCATGCCTAAAATATGCCACCCTACCCCTATGAGTACTATGTCCTATTTTCATACTTAAATCCTAGTCGACAATTTTTTGAATTGGGGAAAGGAAATTTTATAATTGGGAATTTACAAGAAACGAGAGATAATTTAGGAAGGATTTATAAATAAAAAAAATACTGTGATATAGCTCTAATAGAAAAAAAATTGGGGGGGCCTGGGCCCCACCAGGCAAATAAGTCTGCCACTGCATAACAATAATTGAAAACATCACTAAAATCCTACCCCTCACCACAACTGCATGTGTTGTGTGACTGCACACTTACCGCGTCCGAATACAACTAGATTTTAGAAAGAAAAAAAATAAAAATCCGTGTTTAAAAAAATTATAGTGAATCAAATTCCAACTTTCAAGGTAATACTCTCTTCGAGTCTCAATGACTAATCGAGTAGTACTTCATTTGTTTTATGGATCTGTTATGAGCCCATTTTAATATATGAATGATATTTTTTGTAATACCATAGAAATTACCCGAAATAATTGTAATTCACTAAAGAGACTTTTATTAAATATTTAATCACTTGCTTAAAGAATTAGTATATTGTTTTTTTCTACAAAACAACACTTGAAAAACTATATATGTAAATTTGTCTTTTCCAAAAGAAATATGAATTTCAATATCAAGGGTAATAGAATTATATAGTTTTTAAATCTATTGTTTAAATTATATATATACACATTGGTCTTGAAAATTTTTATGAGGATAGTATGTGAATATTTTAAGTACTTTGGTATTCATTATGGAATAAATTTTTATAAAAATAAAAGTATGAGTTTTTATGTGAATCTATGAGAATTAACTTTTATATATAAGAAAATATATTCATATATTATAATTTTTATTTGATGATGACATGAAGACTTTGTGGTTTGAGTATTGTTATGAATAAAATAAAACCATGCAAGTATATTATTATTATCTTTTTGAAAGCACATTAATATAAATACAATACTTGAAATAAATAAATAAATATTATATTATCATATCCAACTCATTGAGTATAAATGCATGCCACTAAATAATGGCAAGAATAATGATTTTTCTAGACAAGCTAATACTTCAATCATTTTCATGATACACTACTTACACAAATATAAGGTTAAAAAACAATTGCAAGAAATTTTCTTCCTAAACAAATAGATGAAAAATCAACATGATTAACAAGTGTCTTGGATGAATGGCTAGCAAAGAAAGGTGATCAATTATCTCTTGAACCCACTAAGATTAATAGCCTCCATAATAGGCAAACCATTATGTTAATAGACAACATGATGGACAAAATTAATAGCCTCCCAAATTAATAGCCTCTTTGTTAGGCTATAAGGACCAAATAAGTGGATACAAATACTCTAACCATTATTGCTCAAGACACACTTAATTGGATGATTGGTGAGGTTGTAATCACTCTCACAATGTGTCATGTTCAATTGTTCAAATCTTAGCCTATAAATAGAGGGAGTTTCTAGCCTTCAAACACACCAATCTCATCCATCTCATTAGCCAAATTCACTACCCATTTTATTCTTCAAAGTTCTCCCACATAGTGAGCATATCTTAAGGATTGTGGAGTCTTGTAGGCTTGGCAACCTTTATCATTCTAAGAGTTCTAATTCTTCTCAACACTTGGTTAGTAAGATATCATCCTTGAAACTTGTATCTTAGAGATCTAAATCTTTTATTTTTATACTATAAATTGATTTCCCTCTATTTGTCGAATTTCAGCGAAACCCGTAATTTGTGGTGCGAATCTTGTGTTATAACGGCCATTATCTTTGAATCTCCTTGGTCTTATACATCTATTCTGTAAGTTAACACTCTCTCTTTAAGTTTGGAGATCCTCATCCATGTTTTAAGAGTACAAAATTAGATTTCCCTCATTATACCAAAATCTGTCCGTTTTTCGTTTACGTAATGATCCATCTTTTTAAAATATTTTGGTTCATTATACCTCAAAGGTTCCTTCATAAAACTTGTTCCTTATTGAGTTGAGTATATTTCTGGAAACTTTTATAGTTTTTAGAACTCATATGAAAAAGTTATGGGATCCGCTTTATCGAAAGGTCGAAATCTCTTTTTGTTGAAATCTAAGAAATGATAGTGTTTCTGAAATCCTCATTTTTGAAAGTCTTAAGTGTTTCAAACCTAAATGGTTTATTCATGAAAAATATTTATCTATATGTTATCTACCTTGTAATAAAATTTTAGAATTTTTGGTCGCAATTTACTATTTTTAAAACCTGTTGAAAATTATAGAGTCACCATTGAATTTCTGACAGAATACATGTTCTGAAAAGAACTCAATTTTTGAACTATTTCCATACCTTATTTTGAAAAGTGTAAAACATGAAACTTGTTCAATATGTGTTGAGTATCTACAGTTTAAATTTCAAAGCAATCGCCTTTCATATGAATTTTTAAACTGACTTGACGTAAACTGCGACATTGGACTTGATATTTGGTCCAAATGAGAAATTGTTGGATTTTGAGATCCATGAAATGATATTTTCATATCTATGAGATATTGATATGGGAGTTAAATGTTGAAATGATATTTGGCATTATTGAATGCCCTTGTTATGAGGTTACTCCCGTGAAATTGTTGAAAACTCTTTTAAAGAGGATATTATGTGGAAAAATTGTGAAAAACTCTTTTAAATCCATTGTGCACTATTAACTTGAGTAAGATGCCATACTTGATAGAGGGCTAATGCACTAGGGATGTGTCTTGCGGGGCCTCCCCCTCTAAATATGCCAAGACGGCATTGTTGATAAATTGTGCCAAAACGGCGTTGTTGCATGTATGAGTCTATACTCTTTGGTGTATCCGTGATGGGTTACCCAAGGCTCCGGAGTGTGTCTGTATATGAGTCCGCTGCATGCTGATCATGACTTATGATCGATATGATATGATATGATATGATATATGGAAAATGGTGTCCTCTTGTGCATAGTTGCTACAATGGTAAGAATGAAAGTTATTTATTTTGTTAAAGGTAATGTGTGTGATCCTTTTTAAAAGAAAAAGTGAAAATTATTTTTTTTAAATGAGTGTCAACCATTATTTTAAAATCCACTTCTTAAAGTGGAGCGGGTTGACTTACTCAGTACCATTGTACTGATAAAAAGTTGTTGTGTTATCTTTTTACAGATATTGGAGCTGACATGTGAACTGCATCTCATGACATGAGCATTTGGGGATGAGATTACCTTTCATCAAAAAGATTGTTGCTTTAAGGAACCACGTACTTTTAATTATTAATGTCTTATATATTGTCTTTAGTTTATGCTTCCGCGTGAGAAAGAACAATGGCTTTGGTATTAAGTACTTTAAATTTTCTTATGACTATATTTTATAAAATTGGCAATAATTTTTAAAGTCCATATTACAAAAATTTATATGTGAAGATATTTAGCCGTAGCACTTGTCAATTAAGTTAGCCAAAGGGCGAGCCTGACTGACAAGTGTGGCGGTAACATTCTGAAACCTTATGAGGATGAATTTCGGGGTGTTACATTTTTATCTAGTAATAACTCATATATGGTATATATCATCTCACTTGGCTATAATTAGACTTATATAATTGCTATTATGTTAAATTTAGCTTTGAAAATAATGGTCAAAAGTTAAGTGTAACATTTTAGAAACAAATAAATTTGACAAACTACTCAAGTCCAAAAACAATAGTAGTTTTTCGTTGGATTGGACTCAATGATATCGTTGAAGTCAAACTCAATGATACTTGAGCTGGACTCAAAATCACCATTGGGCACTATAATACTAATGGCGATGAAATTACGGATGCTCATCAATTCAACTTATATTGTGTCCAACAATCTTGTGTATTTTATGTTGTAAAATTTATTTATTTATTTATATAATGTATGGTGGATGAACGTTTGTGTTAAGAGTATACACACATATAAAGCGTGTTATTATGTATGTGTATAATATGCAACCTCTTATTTTATTAGAGAGAATGCTCCTGCTATAACACCTACTGAAGGTCGAAATAGGGAAGAACTATTGGTGATTTGGTGCCCATCCCCTTAAGTTCGACGCTATGGGGTAGGCGGTGTGGACGAAATAGCGAAACACAATGGTTGGCTTCTACACGTATTTACCGATTTTATAAGTGTCAATATTTTTTTTTTAAAAAAAACAACTCAAATTCTTGATATCATATTTATTAAAATCTCGATCTCGATCACATAATTTTTTTATGATTTCACTCGTAAACCGATTGTTTATAGTGAATTATCATTTCATTTAACTAATACTAATATTATATATTATCTTTCCTTCCTAATAAATTTTTGTTAAATATTGAAAAACTAAATTCACTCTATCATTGTTTTAATTAAACTCATATAAAAAATATAAAAAATAAAAAATAAATAAAAGAAATGTTGACGAAAAAAAAAAGAAAAAAGAAACGATAAAAAATACTCGCGCCAAAACACGTAAGTTCACCTTCATTGCAAGGGGCGGACGCAATTCCTGTCTTCATTTATACTCACGCTTTCTTCATATGTATTCAAGCTCATTTCAAATTTCATTTGGGAAGGCGAGCAGCTCAAGCCCGCGTTTCTATGCTTCAGGTATTGAATTTTTTTTGTCTTGCTTCAGTATTTATCAGATGTTCAGCGATCAGGTTTTTAACAATGATTACTTTCCCAGCTTCTCGTTCAGTAAAATCTCTCCAGGTAAGCGATTTTCCTTGATCTATGATGTTTCTCTCTTCGGTTTAGCGTGATTCATTATCTTAAATAGTAGTTTGTGTTAATTAATATGCGATCGACGTATTTAACATTCTTCTCTTCACTTATTGAAATCACTTTTTTGGGGAATTTTCCTTGTAGATCATGTATGTATGAATTAGGAAGCTTGTAGATTATTATATTAATTAGGAGTTTCTTAATTGCTTCTGCAAATATATTTCGTATGCGTGATTTGTTTATGCGAGATAATGAGCGTATATCCTCCAAAGTCGGCATCTAGATTAAATAGCGCGGCAGTGGTAGTTTCAATCATCTTTGTCCTTGAGTTTTGCCTGCGTTTTAACATTCAAACACTCTTAATTTCTGTTATGGCTCCTCTAGTTTCGAATTTTAACTTTTAAATGCCAATAGGGTAACAGTAGGAACTGCGAGGCCGTTGCTTGCTGTTTTAATTGTTGTTTTACAATCTCCATTGAAACTTCTTTCTCTAGATTTATGTTCTCTGGAAATGCATATTTCACCCGCTATTTGACTAGGCGGGTTCTTTTTTATTTGATATGTCTTCTGCTGGATTTTGAAATTTCCTGCACCGCATCTGCGTGTTTAATATAAGTTCATGTATTTTCGATTCGATACTAGTATTTGTTAAAGCTCTCAATCAAATCTATGTATCTGGTTATGTTACAACTAAACTATCATGACCAATCCTGCTATTTGGCATTATCCACCATCTTTCTTTGCATCACTAAGTTTCAGGAATTCTTGTATTGATGAACCAGTGATGTTATCTGGATTCTGTACCTTGGAGCTCTTTTATTTTTCTATCCACGTTTTGTATATGTGTTTCTGGACTGTTCTCATCTGTGTTATCCCATTTTTTGCATTGAGTTTAGGTCAATGTGTATGTGTTTCTTGGTTTTTCTTGGTTTTGACAAAGGATAACGGCATGTTTTGGATGGAGAAATCAGTTTTGTTGCAGCAAAATTTTTTGCATTGAGTTTAGGTCTTGTATTTCGTGTTGATTGCGTCGATTGGTTTTATGCATGTGTGCAGTAGTTATGGCTCCAAAACAGCTGCCTAACAAAAGATATCTTGAAGTAGATGGGGATGAAGTGATTGTACGTATGTTTCCCTCCTTACCTGAAGCTCTAATTGATGAAATTGTTGAGGAATTACATAAACTGACAGTTAGAACCAAGAAGCTATTATTGATAACCAAAGCCCCCGGATTAGATGTATTTGAGAAAGTACTAAAGTGGGCTAAGGTTCAACATGTTGAAAGGCTGCGTTACAGACATGAGCCCTTTTAGATTCTTCAGTTGAAAGGTGTAAAATGATTCCCACTAAGACTTTGTTGGAGAATCCGCATCTGCGGGTTCTTACTCTGGGGGGATACGAAATGTTTGATGGGATAAGCCCAGAAAATCAACATCTAGCAGTTATGTGGAACTCTCTGTGCTCCCTAAATCTCACGAATATCAAAATCCACGAAGCTACCGGTATGTTCCTGTTGGGAAAAATAAGCTCTGATACCAACACAAACACACACACTATAGAGGACCTATGACAATTCACTCACACAACACCAACGCTTTAATGTTGGTTAGCCTTTGACTAAAATTCTTAGTGCACAAGGATACTTAGGCGGCAGGGCCGACCATATATCATTAGGCGGTATAACCGACCATATATTAGTTAGGCGGCAGGGCCGACCATATAACTAAAACAAGTGCACCAAGAATTTAACAAACCAAGGCTTAACCGAGAGACTTAAATAAAAAGAACACTTTTATAAATACACAACACAATGATAACACTCTTCACTCCTTTAACACTCACCACTCAACACTCACTACTCAACACTTCACAATACTACTCAACTCACTCTCTTCACTCAACTCACCACTACACCTCAACTCATCACACACATCTTCTACTTCCACAAATGAAGAGGCACACCCCTATTTATAGGGGGGCCAAGATTTCTAGAATTTTCTAAAAATACATTAATAAATCTAGATATTTTGGTGGATAATTCTACACAAGTATTATTCTATAATTTTCTAGAGTATTCTATTTTGCATTGATTCTTAACACTCCCCCTCAATGCAAAATTTCTTCCATGGTTGATTTGCAGATCATTCCGAGTGCTTCTCTGAATTTTTCGAACTTGAGTTTGCTTAAACTCTTTGTGAAGATGTCTGCAACTTGTTCATCTGTTTTTGTTGGCACCATCTCGATCTCTCCTTCTAGCACTTTTTCGCGAACATAGTGATAGTGCACTTCTATATGTTTTGTCCTTGCATGGAAGACTGGATTCTCTGCTAAACGTATGGCTGATAAATTATCACAGAAAAGCTTTACTTGATAATTTGTTGGTTGATGAAGATCTTCCATTAGTCGCTTCAACCAAGTGCTTTCCTGTGTTGCCGATGTTGCCGATCGATATTCCGCTTCGGTGCTTGACAACGACACTGTGGGTTGTCTCTTACTACACCATGATACTGCTCCCGATCCAAGATTAAATAGATACCCAGTTGTCGACCGTCGCGTATCATAGTCTCCAGCATAATCGGCATCGCAATATCCTGTCACATGGCATTCCTTTGTTTTCTTATATAAAATGCCAAAATCAATGGTGCCTTTAACGTACCTCAAGATACGTCGCACTGCATCGAGATGAGGCTTCTTTGGTTTGCTCATGTATCGACTAGCCACTCCAACTGCATATGCTATGTTTGGTCGACTTAGCGTGAGATATATAAGACTTCCGACTAGCTGTCGATACATGGTAACATCTTCTAAACTTTTCCCATCATCGGCTCGCAATTTTTCATTATGGTCCATAGGAGTTGCGATGGGCTTGCAGTTAAGCATTCCATACTTCTGCAAAAGATCCCATGCATATTTCTGTTGTCCCAGAAATAAGCCTTCACTTGTCTGCTCTACTTCGAGTCCAAGAAAATGTTTGAGTTCTCCAAGCTCCTTCATATGAAATCTGATGGAGAGATTTTCCCTTGTCCTCTGGATCTCCTCGCCATGATCCCCCGTGATGATTAAGTCATCGACATATACTAATATTATAGCTAGCTTTCCCCGATCTTCTTTCACAAATAAACTCGAATCTGAAGGAGCAACTGTAAAACCACTTTGTATCAAGAACTCACCGATCTTCCCGTACCAAGCTCTCGGAGCCTGCTTCAAGCCATAGAGTGCCTTCTTCAATTTGTAGACATACTCAGGGCGGGTCTTGCTCTCAAAGCCTCTTGGTTGCTCCATATAAATGCTCTTGTCAAGTTCTCCATGTAGGAAGGCACTCTTGACATCCATCTGCCATAACTTCCAGGACTTGCTAGCCGCCAAAGCTAGTAGGACTCGAATTGTTGTGATCTTTGCCACCGGGCTAAATGTTTCTTCATAATCTAGCCCATATTGTTGTGAGAAACCTCGAGCAACAAGTCGAGCCTTATACCTTTCAATGGAGCCATCTGGTCGAGTCTTCACCTTGTACACCCATTTACAAGATATTGGTTTCACATCTTTTGGTTTGGGAACTAAGTCCCATGTTTGATTTTCTTCCAATGCTTTCATTTCCTCTTCCATGGCTTTCTGCCACTCTTGGCTCTGCGCCGCTTCTTCATAACTACAAGGCTCAATAGGTGTAGATTCATCCACAAGGGCAGCATTGGCATACCTTGGATTAGGTTGCCTTAGCCTTGTCGACCTTCGCAATTGTTGTGCATGCTCGCCTTATTCATTTTGGCTTGGAGAGAACTCATCAGATGTAGGTTGATGTACACCGGTCTTCCATGGACTCTTATCTTTGGTAGGTTGTCTTTCTCGTTCTTTACTCATATCCGATGTATGCTTTTCACCTCCTTCTTTTTCTTCTGAATCCTCCTCTAAGTCATGGATTCTGGGAGCTCGACCTTTTCAGGTGTCCACCACGAGGAAGCTTCATCAAACACCACATTTCTGGAAGTATGACACTTCCCTGTAGTTGGATCACATCATCTCCATCCTTTTCTTGAGTCATCATAGCCGACAAAAATGCATCGAATGGCCTTCTTATCAAATTTGCTCCGTAGGTGATCTGGCACGAAGACGTAGCATACGCATCCAAATACCTTGAAATGACCGACGGTTGGTTTAATCCTCCATAGCTTCTCGTACGGAGAAACAAATCCCAGATTTGCTTGTGGAAGCCTGTTGATCACTTATGATGCCGTCCTCATACATTCAGCCCAAAATCTTCCTGGAACGTTTTTAGCATGGAGCATGCTTCGACATGTTTCTGCAAGGTGACGATTCTTGCGCTCCGCTACTCCATTTTGTTGTGGAGTATTAGGGCAGCTGAGTTGCCGTCTGATCTTGTGCTTCTCAAGGTAGACATTGAACTCAGTCGACAAATATTCTCTTCCATTATCCGTGCGTAGGCACTGAATTTTCTCACTGAGTTCACTTTCTATCTTCCCCTTAAACTCTTTAAACTTCATAAAGGTCTCCGACTTCTCCTTTATAAAGTACACCCACACATACCTTGAGTAGTCATCAATGAATGTCACCATATACTTCATGCCTCCAATTGATGCTTGTTTTACCGGGCCAAAAACATCTGAGTGTATGAGCTCCAATGGTGTCTTGGAACGATGCTCCGACTCTTTGAATGGCAATTGATGAGCTTTGCCAAATTGACATCCGGCACATACGGTATTTGTGATGATATCAAGTTGAGGGAGCCCCTTTACGATTTGTTTCTTCATCATCTCCTTCAACTTGTTGTAGCTCACATGCCCAAGACGTTCATGCCAGAGATCAACCGTCTCATTCTTACGAGTCTTGTCCACGTATGCTGTCTCTGCAGATAGCACATAGACTGACTCTATTTTTCTTCCTTGCATAATTGGATTGCCAACCACCTTCATTTTCTGGAACTCAGTCACATCTTCGGGCCCAAAGAGCACATATTTCCCCTCTGCTGTCAACTGCGATACTGATAGTAAATTCTTCTTCAGGCCAGGGACAAGATACACCTTCTCGAGCTGGAGCTGGTGAGAGCCATCTTTTGGAATTGTTGTCTTTCCAATATGTGAAATAGGCAACCTTGAATTGTTGGCTGTCAACACGACTCTCTTTCCTTTATATTCATCCATGTCGTGTAGCTTCTTCTCGTCGTTGGTCATATGATTTGAGCACCCAGAATCGACGATCCAATTATCTTTGTAGTTTAACTTTGTCTTTATAGTGGCAGCAAAAGCTTGATCCTCCATGTCTTTCTCTATCTCGTCATCGTCGATTCCAATAGAAAATCCAGCTTCGGCATCCCATTCTTCCTCACTGATGGATGCATCCAAAGTAACTTCTTTTGTTTCGTCTCTTGTGGTGGCCATGTTTCCTTGGAAGGTTCGCTTCCTTGGAAATCTAGAGTCTCGAGCAAAGTGACCCTTCTTGCCACAATTGAAGCATTCACCATTTTTCTTTGTATTGTTCTCTTCATGTTGTTGATGGTGGTATCCTTTTCCTTGCCGAACTCCCCCTGTGGTTTACTTCTTGCATTTGGATGACCATTGCCTCCATGAGTCCACCTTTCTTTCGTCACATTTTGTGTCCGATTCATGGCTTTCTTCCTGTGAGTGAAGAGGGCCTCGTCTTCTCCTTTTATGGTGACTCCATTCATTTGCTTAGCTAATGCCTCTTGGTTAGCCAGCAAATTCTCCAACTCTATGAGTGATGGTTGAGTGGGCCATCCTCGCACGGCGGCTATAAATCCGTTATACTCGGGCCTTAGACCGTGGATGATAATTCTTTTTATCCTTGCCTCACTTATGTTCTCCTCAGGGGCGAGTTGAGAAAATCTCTCGGCAAATAGATTTCACCTTTGTGAAATATTGAGAGATTGTGAGGTTACCTTGTGAGATTCCCGCGAGCTCATTTTCCAAGAGCTGGAGGCGTGCTTCATTCTTCTTTGAGAATAACTTTTCCAAAGTCTCCCAGGCTGCCTTAGGTGTCTTCACATCCCGGATGTGCTCCAACAGGTCCTCATCAATTGTAGTCTTCAATATGAACAGAGCTTTCCCCGCCTTGATTTTCCAATTTCTCAAGGCTTCAGCATTTTCTTGTGGTGGAGGAGTAGTATCGCTACCGGCGACGATCTCCCACAAATCTTGACCATGAAGGTAAGATTCTATGCAAGTCTGCCAATAACCATAGTTATGGCTATTGAGCTTCTTGATTCCACTGCTCGTGCTTGCAAGATCTACCATCTTAAACGACGTCCAACGTCACGTAGGCTTGGTCCCAGACCACTCAACTTTCAGAGTTCCAAACTGTGCTCCGGCAGAGTCTCCCCTTGCTGTTGACGAGTCGATGTAAGTGTCCAACACTTACAGAAGCTTTCCTCCACTAGCGGTTCGGAACCTGGTGCTCTGATACCAGTTGTTGGGAAAAATAAGCTCTGATACCAACACAAACACACACACTATAGAGGACCTATGACAATTCACTCACACAACACCAACGCTTTAATGTTGGTTAGCCTTTGACTAAAATTCTTAGTGCACAAGGATACTTAGGCGGCAGGGCCGACCATATATCATTAGGCGGTATAACCGACCATATATTAGTTAGGCGGCAGGGCCGACCATATAACTAAAACAAGTGCACCAAGAATTTAACAAACAAAGGCTTAACCGAGAGACTTAAATAAAAAGAACACTTTTATAAATACACAACACAATTATAACACTCTTCACTCCTTTAACACTCACCACTCAACACTCACTACTCAACACTTCACAATACTACTCAACTCACTCTCTTCACTCAACTCACCACTACACCTCAACTCATCACACACATCTTCTACTTCCACAAATGAAGGGGCACACCCCTATTTATAGGGGGGCCAAGATTTCTAGAATTTTCTAAAAATACATTAATAAATCTAGATATTTTGGTGGATAATTCTGCACAAGTATTATTCTATAATTTTCTAGAGTATTCTATTTTGCATTGATTCTTAACAGTTCCAAAGCATTTTAAAATGCCCGGCCTTGGAGGAATTGAACTTGTGGTATTTTACATACGTGACTGGAGAGGAGTCTACCAACAAGGGGACGTTGGATATACAGTCCAGCAACTTGAAAGAGCTACATCTTATAGAGTGTCCACAATTTTAGGCCGTCATTGCTCATAACCTAAAGACACTGAAAATACGAGGAGAATACGAGACAATGTCCTTGGATGTTCCTAATTTGCGCAAAGCAAATATTGAGCTGAGGAAGCCAGAACAAAGCCCTTTCTATAGGGCATTGTTCGATCCAAATTACGATGACATAGGGGAGTATATGTATCCATATTTCGGTGGAATAAAACTCTTTGAAAAATTGAAAGTTGACTTAGGCCACGTCAAGGAGCTCTCTCTCTTTGTGGGACAATGATGGGTATATATATTATATTTCCGCTTTCAATCCTATTATATCCGCCTAACATTCTACCTTTTATTGTGTGTAGGGATAGGTCGTGGGACCTAAGGAGGCCTCAAGAGGATGAATGAATTGCTGATTTGATCCATATCTCCTCTGTTTTCTGCTTGTATTTTGTGACTCGTTGATACTGTGTTTTGAGTTCTTGCTATACACTGCATGCGGCATGTTTTGAAACAATTTGTTGATACTGTTACAACTGTTTTAGGGGGAATCTATTAATTCTTGCAATAACCGAAGCGGATGTGATTGATCGTGGCTAGGGTAGTCACCATTTGACTTTAAAATTTGTAAATGAGAGTTTTTGATCTATTCCTACTTGATTAGACTTAATTATTAATTGGAACATAGAATTCCCAGGGGCTCATCCAAAAAAAATTGGAACATAGAAATTTGAATGGAGGACACTAATTTTTTCTTTTGCAATATGGACCCCAAAAAATTGGTTATTGCTATATCATTTTATTCCATACTACTATATTTTTATTTATTTTCTTAATAGAAACTTGTTTTTTTTTTTGTTATATACTTAATTGATATATTATAAGCCTTTTCATAATGGTAGCAGGCCTTTGGCTCATTTTAGGCTTTAATTAAAATGCTTGACCAACCAAGTTTAAGCTTTAGATGTTGAGCAATGAGCTTAGGAATGAAACACACACACATATAATAATAATAATAATAATAATAATAATAATAATAATAATAATAATAATAATAATATACACTGTATTCAAACACATCTTAACAGGTGATTTACATTACTTTTTTTTAAAAAACAAAAAAGGAAAAAAAGAAAAAAATTGTACGCAAAACTAAAAGTAGCTAGTCTTGTTATCTTTGTTATTATAGAAAAAAAATTGTCAAGAGGATAATAACTCTTCCTGAGAATATAAAAAAAGTAGTAGTAATAAGTGATTCCAGTTCCAAATTCTTGACTGTTAGGGCCGACGATCTGCCAGCTCCCTCAGCAATGCCACAACCTCTACGGATGATCCCAACAAGTATCGAGCACTGGACGATCTGCCTTTAATTTTCTAAGTATATTATAAAAATGAAAAGTATATAACCTCAGGATTGGAAAAGTGAAAATCAATGTAATGAAAGTGTGGAAGTATAGAAGTCAATGAAAAGTACTTTTTCCCTTAAAAAATACTTCCTACAAGAATAAATATATGCATGAATTGGCTAGTGATCATTTTCCTATAGGAGCCCAAAGTCAGAGCTGTGTATGTTAATGTGACACGGACTATATATATGCAAGTCTGAGGTTGACGTAATTTCTCTGCTCATGTATATTATTGATATTATTCTAATTATTTTTTTAAAAATATTTGGGGATCCAAGAACTTAATACAATTTTATAAAATTCTACAACAAACATGCAAACAATATTAATTAATAAGGACTGATGAAACCCAAATTTCAAGATTTATTGTTCACCCCTATTTAGTCATGTTTCCTATTTTATACTACTACGAGGCACGGCAGACAATATATATACACATATAAGGGGAATTTTATACCAAAACATGTCAAAGCATACCAAAGTACCCAAAATTTGGTATATATCGATGTACTGTAGTATATAATGAGAAACTAAAAGTTCGCTACCTTAAACCCGATATCAAAGTACATACTGAAATTCGATATAGTAACACTATATTATGGTATCAAAAATTTATATCATTACTGAACTGAAAACAATGTTTACAAACACCATATAAAGTATTTGTAAATGTCTACCCTTTCTACTGGAATGGGACCATTTTTCCAGGGCTTATATTATTTTCAAACATTTAGGCTTCATTCGGACCATCAATCAAATCCTCAACGGCTGTTATATTAATAATCCTCACATTTCAAACTTTGCTCCTCCAAGTTTCTCTCGGATCATTCCATCGTTTGAGGGTTGTGGGTTTGAATCAAAGTTGGAAAAAATTGTTACAATTTTTATCTAATTTATATAGCAAGGGCTAAGAGGATCTAGTAGTTGACATGTGAATTACTATTACATCGTAAAGGGCATCACTATGCAGGACAGGCCAATGTCTTCAGGACCCCTGCCTTGATTATTTTCTGCTCATTGTTGTCATTGATTGCCATTAGACAAAAATAAAATGTCAACTCAGTGTTTTCAAGTGTATTATTCCCCCTTTATGTTTGTGGAGATGCAATTATATTCCCATGCTTCCTCTTCTTCTCTCTAACCCAATCAATAAATATTCTAACCTCATCAATTTAGATAGTGTTTCAATCTGCTCATTGTTGTCATTGATTTGCAGCATCATGTCAATTGTTAAACAACCACAAGGTCTTTCAGCTGAACCCAGCCGTAAGTGCATCTGTCACGAAGTTTCTGCACTATGGTTGACGCCGTTTGAACCAGAGGTCGGATCCTAGCAAGTTCTATCTCCACCAGTGATCTTCTATCTCCCTCTATCTGAAAATGTGAAGCTAGTCAGTTCTTGGGTTTTGTGTATTGATAGAATTCCAGGAAAACAATGTCAAGAAACTCATAAGCTAACCTTGTCGATGCACCGTACTGTGTCTAAAATGTAGCAATAGTAGGCCAGCTGCCTGTGCAGATCTGCTTCAGTGTACTGATGGGAGAAATTACATGATGAGAACCTGATGGGTAAATTCTTGAGGATTGAAATAATGACCAAAAGGATGGGTATCCTAAGTGTAGAACTGAAACCTTTCTTATAAGATGTCCATTACAGTGGGCATAATTTGGGCAAGTGGTTCCTTTCTCGGAATCCCCAAGAATTCGAAGATTCACACTACGTGTAGTGTAATTGCAATATTCATCATCACACTGAAACAAAAGTCGACAGATAATCAATATATGAACCCAAAAAATCCAGTTGCAATTATCTGGTTCTGATTAGTAATAGTTAAAGGAAATACCGTCATTTGGCCCTTGTAGTATCTAGATATAAATCCTTCGGCTTGTCTTTTGACCTGTTGAAAATCAATCAAAGCTAAATAAGGGGAAGCCATTGCATTTGCATCCGAGTGAGGATTTGGGATTGCATTTGGGAAAAGTTTTATGATAACGGTCTCTGTTTATCAGTAATCGACAGATGTAACAATCACCTGGTTAGCTATAGTAGCAGGTGATATTCTCTCTTCATCTCCTTTATCCAAGCATTTTGGACAGTGCAATCTGTGCCAGAAATCAACAGTGGGTCCAGCTTGCTCGTCTGCAGACTTTTTTCTATTTATCATTGCACAGACTGAGCTGATTATAGGTGAGCATTCAAAGGTTTCTGAGCATCTAGGGCATGATAAGACTAAAGGCTCACAGTCCCGATATCTGCCATCCAGGAGTTGTACAAAATTAAATACCAGCAAAACTTTACTACTACTTTTACCACGGGATAAGAAATACTATATGATGATGATGTTTGACTTCTACAAGAACCAGTATTACATAGCGCCAACCAGTCTGATATTGGTAGTGAAAACATGGAGCATTACAATAAAACTGTACCATCACATCACAATATACTTGATAATAAAGAAATACCTCTTCTCATCATCTAATAATAGCAAGCTGGATGAATCATTGTTGACAGAAGCACTTGATTTATTCCGGAACTGAGAAATGAATAATTCACCATTCACCTTACAAGTATTACATTGTATCGTCTAGAAAAAATTTCATTTTTTGAATTAGCAAGGGTCTTTACCTTTGTTGAATCAAGCCCCAAACATTCAGCCAAACGTGCTGGATTAGTTCCCTCAATTGATGCGCATAGTCGCGATATGACAGGATGAATCTGCATAGCATTTTGTGGAAGTTAAAGCATAGGAAATGGGAGAAAGTGTATAAAAGAACCAAAATAACAGTTCTCTATGTTTCCAGGATACAGAAGAAACCTGCTGCGCAAGGTAATAATCAATGTCGATAATCCAGTTTTCATTGTTCTTTTCCAGTTCATCAGGATGTCTTGCCCGCTGGGCAATCCCAACAGAAGTTACTAATCCTCTTCCCTGTTAATTTACAGGTGGCGCAGAGGTTATGATCAGCAAGACACCAGCATACATTGCCCCATGAATCTAGAAGCGACAATAAAAAGATGGAAAATAAATGTGAGACCTGCTCGCAGCAAATAATATACGGTACTACATCTCCAGCAGAAAAACTTTTCATTCTTAGTGCTACCTGAAGCAATGTGAGAAAGACACAAATCTAATTAACGGATGGATGGATGGCAGGATATTATATGCATACATTGTAAAGGTCAAGTTACCTCAACATGAGGCTGATTTCTAGCATCTGCATATTCCTTAGGTGCTTTAGTTAGCATCTTTGAGATTACATATTTTTCCATTGGTATTTGACCGTTCCTCATTTCTTCTTGCACCTGCAATTATACAAGCCCAATGTACTCAACGCCCTTCTTCTATTTACTACATTAGTACTGCCGAGGCAACGTTCAACATCTTTGTTGAGACATATTCCAACTATATGAAAGTGTAGAATATATCATTAGATACTAACACGAATACGAGACAGGCATCTATTGGTATAAATCCACACCTCTTATACGCACTCATCAACTATTAGTGCACCCCTAATCACAAAACCAAGAAACAGAGAAACAATAAAGTATATATGTATGGCCCATAGGAGTGAAAAGTTAAAGCCTAAGTACCTTCATTAGAGAATTGTGTATTAGTTCAACAGCATCCTCACGAGACCTGAAAGCACCAGCACCATTGAATGTTAAGCTTGCAAAGAGAATAAACATAGACAGATGAAGTCCCTGAATTTGGTCCAGAGCTTAGCAAAGAAAGTAAACAGACCCTCCAGATAATATTTGACTGAGGCAGAAATCTCCCAGTTCCTTAGACAGCAAGCTCCAGTCACGCCGAACCATATCAAGACCTTTCGGCTCAATGACCTGAAGTAAACTCAACGGAATGAGGCAACAGAAGATAGGTCAATCAAATTCAATAGGATTTCAGTAACTCATTTGTAACCTCAAAATAGGCACCATTCTTAAATTGCATCTTGACAGCAGCATATTTCTTCTTCTTAAGCAATAGCATTCTCTTGTACAAACCGTCAAGTCCAATCTTTATACATTTATACATTTCGTTAACCTGATAAAGTGGAATGAGCCACTCTATGAAACATATAAGAGGACAAAAAATAAAAGAACCTTAACGCAAACTTAAGAACTTTATTGCAACACAACTGGCAATGCAATTGCCATATGCACCTCTTCAATCACTTTGTCTGCCTTTGATATAGCTTTTGTAATATCGTCAAGTCCAGTATATATCATTATAGAGTCCGTGTCACCATAAATCACCTGTTTGGGGAAAGAGACATATGGCTTAAGAGATATGTAAGTTGCAGTTATTAAGTGAAATACATGAAGTACAAGAAAAATAAATGACCTCCAACTTTTTGTTTTGAACAAGATTAATAGTGCTTTGTAAAATCTCTCTCCCCTGCAAAAAAATGGGGGGCAAGTTCTCAGTTTCATCACCAGACTACAATCAGTAGATCAAGCTTTCTTAATCACTTCCACCAAATAATAAAACTCTTACTTGTAATGTTATAAGTTCTGCAAGGGGTTTTGCACAAAATCTTGAGTGGGAGAACCCCAGGCATCCATAGATGCTGCTCAAGACATTTATTGATCAGTGAATAACAGGAACCAGAAGTGGCACAACATTGAGGAGAAAGAAAGCACAAACCTATTTGCCGTCAGCTTTAGAGCCCGTTGCTTTATATCAAGCTGCTTAGCTCTGAGACCGGATGCTGTTTTTAAGGATACTTTTGTGTTTTCCCTTTTGTCCATCAGATCTTTAACCAGCTATACACACGCAGTAACAAGACCACATATGAGTGATGCAAGATTAATGAAAATTCTTTCTTGTATTATTTATTTATTACAAATATGGAACTAGAGCAAATAGTCAGCGAACGCACTTCCTACAAAGATTGTGCTGGATACCAGACAGTATTTCAAGATGTTGACAACCCAAATTCAACATCAAATGATTGCCAAAATAATTACCATGAATCCACGACATAAATTCACATAGGAAGAGAAGGCTTTCAAGTTCAATGACCAAAAGGGATTGAGATTTATCACTTTGCTTTTTTAGCCAAAATATGTTATATAAAATTCATAGAGCCAAATAAGTCAGCTATATCGGTTCTGAGCAAAATATTGTGTAATTGAATAGTTAAAAAATACGAATGTAAAAGCTTCACTATGTGTGCTTGACTTCACCATGTTCAAACTTATATGCGTGTGTGTATCTGTCTATACTCTTTTTACTATTGCTAAGTACCAGAGTAACCACCACAATCAATCCATAATGTGAATATCCGTTTTTACACTCCCTTATCTTGAAAAAATAAAAGTTAACCTTTGCTAACTCGTAAGTCGTAAGATTCGAACTACTGATCTATAGAAATAGAGAGCACTAACCAATAGACAACCTTACACTATTTGTCGCATGAAAGCAACATAATAAACATATACACATGACTTATTCTTTAGCACATGTATATTTTTAGTATACATAATTGCTAGATCGCATAAAAAAGGACAGAGGCATACAAAATACTACTAAACTATGTTGGTTACGAGAATGTTTAAATAAAATGTAGTAAATATAATGAAAACATAAAAGAGGAAGATTACTTCTAAAGAATTTATTGTTTGAGTACTATAGGGTTTTTATTGTGTATCATAGGCAAAGTGCTCCCAAATTACAGTGGATGAAAAATAAGATAAGAGTTTATGTACCTATTAAAAATTATAAGACACGTGATCAAACCAAACGAAGATAATTCAGAAGAGTTCATAATTCTAAGTATTTATTCTTTTACTACAAAGCTTCCCTATTGAGAAATAGCCACACAATTGGATGTTGGATTAGAAACTACACATATCTAGATGTTCACCTTTGGTAGAATTCCAGGTATTTTCGCAGATGGCAGGCAAGACACAGAGTCCTGGGAAAATCTTTCAACAGTGGTAAAGCAAATATTGAATTCCTGCAAAGAAGACGAAGATTGCAGTGATTTGATGTAGAATAGTACTAACTGCTAAGTAAAATAAGAAGTTCCGGGGAAAAGTCTTAAATGTGTTAGAAAAAGTATGGAATAAACTGACCTGGATAATAGAAGGATAAAGGCTGTTGAAATCCAGCAGTAAAACATACTTGTCATATAGTCCTTTCTTTGGCTCCAGTACTAATCCACCAGCATAAGAAGGAGCCTTTTTAGTTTTCCTCTGGTTGTTTTCTGGAGGCATGTCACAAAAATTTGTATCAGGACCAATCACTTTGCTGTCTACAGCATTACCACTTTTCCGTTTGGCTGTCCTTGGCTCCATTGATTGCCCAGAAAACTTGTCCGGAACAATAAATTTATTGGCGTGGAATTCATGCAATAAGTGATATTCCACACTTTGAGCCCTAGCACCCTAATATTAGATGAAATGTACAGTTTTTAAGCATCCAACTTCTTTGACAGGGATGTCATATGTTGTTTGTCATCTAAACTTCATAAAATACTTTACCTGGAGAGTTTTCTGCCAAAGATTGCCACTAAGATTAGTGAGTTCGTATGTAAGGTGAAGAATGTTCAATTGAAACATGAGCTCCATCGATAGCTGTGCATCCGTTTCCCCATACTCAATCTGCAGTGCGCGAAAATGCAAACGATGATGCCATCCATCATTTCATATAATTAAAATCTTTGAATAGTACAGTAGAAACTAATCATAGAAAAATCTGGAGTGGGTTTCAACCACGACTACGAAGGAAAGAAATTAGGTTCCCATGGTCCAAATCCACAACCAGACTATGATGTCATTTTCATTTCTCAATCGAATTAGAAACTTTATGTCTATAATTGAAACTTTTAATAAGATGAAGACTGCCTAAAAGGACGTAGACTTAATCCATTCGTCGTCTTTAAACTAATACGGAGCGCTACCATAATAAGTGATAGTCAAACAATAAACTTGTAATGAAACTGGCAACAGGGAAAAGCAAGAAAATAGTTTTGAACATGCATGAAAGTTGACAAGTTGTTCACCTTCTTGTACCATGAAATATATGCAAAAAGGGGTCTACTTAATTTGTTTTAAGAAAATTTAATAACACAATAAACAACTTACAAGTTGTATAAGCGATTTGGAACTTTGAAACAATTCAGGAATATCATGTGGGGCAACTTCCATACGATCCTTGTTCAGCTTTGTTTTTGCTAGATGCGTCAAGGAATAACTAACCTGGAAAGGAGCAGTGAATAGTAAGGAACAATAGTAATCTCCAAAAAGATAAAACATGACACCAACCTCCTTCAATAGATCACGTGAACAAATATATGTATCACACAAGAGACGGCCTGAAATACAGGACATGATGCCTGCACTTGCTCCCAAACCAAATACTGAGCTTCCTTTAGTAAGTTTAGGCATGGTAGAACGCTTGAGGCGACCTATTTTTGACCACATAGTGCTGGGCACCCTGCATGCCTGTAAAATGGTATATGGCATTCTCAGGATATTTTTATTTCTTCCATACACACACATACACACACACACACACACAACAGGTTATATGATTCAGATCAATATATGATCTACCCTTAAAAACAAGTCGGTTGGTTTTTATTGAAGGAAAATAAAGAAGTTTATACAATTCCATGATGGCATCATAAGTAGCCTAAAATTCATTGCTGAAACAAAGATAACATGTATATTTGAAAATACAAATTTATTTCCAAAGGATATATAAATACCTGGACTCTATGAAGAAACACATCTAGGTCAAACCCAGATATATTGTGTCCAACTAAAACATCACTATCCAATTTGTGTAACTCAATCATCAAACGGTTTAACAAAGCCCTTTCACTGAGATGTAAAATATAGATAAATAGATATCATGTTAGTAAATGGAAAGCGCTTGGCGAAAAATATATAAATTTAAATAAGAAGAAGAGAAAATTGCCTGATCCACAGAAATAGAAGAAAAACTTGCCTACACTCATGAATAATATGTGACCCAGCCGTTGCATTTTTATCAGCAGCCTCCGTCTTGAAGCCCACAGGAAATATGCCTCCCTCAGGTGGACGCAGCACAGTAAAATGACTAAGCATACCGGGGTTAGCCCATTCAGAAGTCACCATGGGTGTATCTATCTGTAAGTTTTTTCACTAATTACGTCTTCTTTCATTTCCTAATGAACAATGCATATACTTCATGGAAAGTATAATCAATAGCATGATTGCTGGCACACACAGGTCACAAATGTGAGGGGTGGCAATGCATCGCGACCAGAAAACCCGACACAAAACCAACATGTTTAAAAACATGTTTTGTTTGGACATTAATGCATGGCGGGTATAATGTGTCAAACCCAACGCTGACCAATTTATAAATGCGTTGTTGGGTTTATAACTAGTTTGACCCATTTTTAAATAATTAATATCTTAACATATATATAATTTCATAATTTTAGATTATTAATAATCAGAAATACAGTAAAAAATTAGCAAAGTAAGATATCAAATATATTAAAGAAGTTTTTTAATTTTGTGTAGTGAAGTTGAAACCTGAAACAAATATTAAATTTTTTAATACTTATGAATTAAATATATAATGATATACAGTATATTACAAATTGGTGTTTTGCTAATATTTATGCTAGTTTGGAGTTTATGGTTTAGAAAAACAATTCATTGGTGTTTTGAGTTTGCCAAAAAAAACAATATATTCATATATTCATATATTTCATTACAAGCAAGTGGCTTGACATTTATCTACCAATTAAACTAGATTAAATCATATATTCAACATCAAACTAGCATAAAAAATAGTAAGAATTGTAGCCAAACAGAGAAATTTTTTGGCCAATGAAACACATATAAAAAAAGCTCGAACACCATACCTTAGCCTTATGGCAGCAAACGACGGATGCAGAGATAATTTCATTAATATGTTGTTTCTCATTCACGATGGTTTTGAAGTTGATTGCAGCAACTACTACTGGAGGGATCTCCGAGATACACTTTGATGAAGTTGAAACTTTGATATTCTTTGGGAAATCAACGGTAACCTCAAACTTACACCAACTTACCTGTTCAAAATGTCAAAAATATAATACGGAAAATTAGAGCAGCAAGTCAACGTAGCACAGGAAACAATAAGAGCCTCACGCATCGAGAAGCTGAGCAGGTGGAGAATTTTGAGATTGAGAGCCAAGTAGGTCCTTTGATTTTCCTTTTAATCAGGAAAAGCTCCAAGGCACTGCAATCAACACCAAACGTTAGAATTTACATTTCCTGCCTTAGTTCAAATGGTATAATTGAATGCTTGGATTAGTATTTAGTAAAGTTATAGCCTTTATTCAAAACAACACACTATGAAGTTTCATGAAATATATGTATATATATGCACACAGATGCATGTGCATGTGTGTGGAGAGAGCAAAAGCTTGAAAGGGAGAAGTAAACATTTGTATCAAAATCCTAAACCGGGACAAAAGAAAAAGTACTCCAACGAAGATGAAAATCATCACATATAGACCTCCTAAGATCGCTAGAAAATTCACACTTTTGAATTTTCTTCAGTTTCAAAACAGTAAGAAAGGTTACATTGATTATGCACCCGTGTTTAAAATTATGGATTGTGGCACTGCCAATAGGGATCTTCAAGCTATTGGCATGACCAATGAGGCAGATATTTATTAACTGGTACCTGCTATGAGTTCCGAGCAATGAACAGAAGTTGTTTCCCTTGAGATTCGAAGGAAGTGGTGGATCCTGCTAGGATCAAAATTAGGTAAATGAAAATTTCTTGAGCCAAATAGGCATTAGACCAGATTCCCATGTTCTCATGTGCAGGCAATATGCTCAATCATATCAATCAAATCATCAAGCTTCACCTTATCTTACCATGGAAACCATATAAACAATAGAAAATTTGAACACACACTATATACAAGAGTTGAAGTATTGAACTTTACCATACCTTGAAGGGATAATGAATCTTGAGTGCGTAATTTTCTCCATGAGGTATTTCTGTTCTCTCAAATGCATACTTTCTCTGAATTGGAAAACACATAATGCACAGATTAAAAACTTGATGTTGCACATATTGAAGTGTCATTTGATAACTTCATTTAGTTTATTATTAGAATGGCTGGAATCGGTAGAACAGTATGAGAAACTGATCCAATGCATCATACCAACCTTAACGGGCACCATGCTGAAACTTGAAACCTTCCGTTCCAGCAATTTTTCGCTTATTTCTTTCTTCAATTCTGATGCCAGCTCCTGGCAAAGGATACTGGTCCATCAATAGAGATTTAGAGAAAGAGGAATGCGTAACAATAGAAATATAAGAATAACACTACATGCAAGTGGGTGTGCAAAGCTTTTTGAGCCTCCTCAAACTCTTTTTCTAGCTTTGAAGGTCTGTCTTTTGAACCTTGAGCAGATATTTGACATTTTTCACTATCTTTCCCTTGGTTCGCAGTTGTGATTTTCGACGACAGCAGATCTTTCCGAGCCTCCACAATTTTTTCCAGTTCCACAATCTTGTTACTGAGCATGAAAGAAACAGAAGGGATTGCATACACACATCTCTGCATGTTTTTTACAACAACGCAGCAACTGTGGTATTTGCCTCCAGCTTCGACCTTGACCAAAATAAGCACACTATTAGGACTCAAGTTAAGGCATGCATTTTTAGAGGATAACTAATGAATACAAAACAATGAAAGTATCAAGTAATATTTGACACACAACAATTCAAGAAATTGAATGCGTTTTGAACGTTCACATAACAAGAACTACTGCTGATGAAATGATAACCGTGTGGGATGCTAATGAAGTAACTTCCATTGTTCTAGTTCAAAGACTTTAGTGGGAAGCCAGAAAAAATTTATTTGGGCTGCAACTTGGACAGTAGAATAGTCAAGGAATAACAAGAAGTTTTGCAGAAAGTAAAAATTTTAATTGAGATAAAAGTAACCCTAGCATCACCCAAAACTGGCATTTGGTAGGCATACAGGAATTTGCTATTGCTACAGATGCTAAGGAAAAGAATCCCAGATGACGCCGTACCATTTAATTAAAATTTCATCGAGACAGATATATAGGTAGGTGTAATCTGGAAATGCAAGGCACAAGGCAGACTATACCTTCCCAAAAAGATAGAGGTTCCCAGCATTAGCACCATAAATCTCCTCATGTGCATCTAGTATGTAGAAAAGCAATGATCCATCAGGCTCTACTTCAAAATCCAGTTTTTCCTCACTGGTTTTTTGGCTCTGATGCACTTGATGCCTAGACACATCGTCATCAGCCACTGCATTCTGCCCTGCGCTTGCGCTTCTCCCTGCTTGCCACCCTACAGTTGCACTCAAAGCCTGATCTTTTGTCCCTTTAGTTTTAGCATTGAAAGAAAAGACCTTTTTTTCGACTTCTATAGCTTCAGTCTCGTGAAGCAAACATGTTTTATTCTCAACTTTAGTACCCTCATCACTCTCCTTTATTGCCTCAATTTGTGCGACTCCAAAAGGCACAGTTCCCCTTTCACAGACATGAAAGCTGCTCTCTTTATTTTCAATATTCTTAGTCAGTTCCTTCGACGAGCCGTCGTTTACACTACCGATTCTATTATCCGTAACATCAATTTCCTTTCTAACATCCAAAACAGGATTCTCATCTCCCAAAGCAGCTAACATAGGATTGTCGCCGTTATTCAATTCCATATTGTTTGAATTAGTTCTCCTTCTCCTCACCCTATCGCTTTCATCAGGGGCAAACTCAGCAATCACATCATCAACCATACTATCACATGAAACAATCTTTTGTATATCCTTCTTGAATACCTTTGAAGTGAACTTATTGGATATACTTTGATTACCCATCAATGCATAAGAAAAACCCGACGGTTTCTTCACAGCTTCCTTCGCCTTCGCCTTCTCCTTCTCCGAATTCGAATTATTTTTCCTCCTTTTCGGCCTCTCAGATTCTCCATCGGATTGCTCAGAGGACAAAGCTACGCCAGCAAGCGACCAGCCTTCTTCATGGCCCTCATCGCCGTACCCCATACTACTATCGTCGATAATAAAACCCTCGGCCACTTCGGGGCGCTTTGCAACTAGAGCTTCGTGCTGATCGTCATTCACAATGTCGTAAATTGGCTCCTCCATCTTGATCTCGAACCCTCCGGCATCCATCTCCCGTCGACCGCCACGACGGAGTGCCTTGAGACGCTCCAGCGCTTCCGCACGGGCCGTCGCCGCAACGCTCCGCAAGCGTCTCTTCCCCGCCACCGTCGGATGCTCGTCGGGCATTCGTACGTTATTGCTGCACTACTCGCGTCTCTTAACCGTTTTCTCCAACTGGTTTCTCAAGAAAGAGGCGCGCTATATATATAGTGTTATCGACCCAGACAAATGGGCTTTCCCCTTTCCTGCCCTTCTTGTTCCTGTAGATTTTGATATCTCACACACACAAGACACTTTACACTTTTGATATCTAAAAACGATAACCAAAAGCGGAGAGTTGTATAGCTAAAGCTTTCTTTATATTTCTCGCTTTACTTCGCTCTGAGTTTTACAACAATGGAAGTACCTATTTATAGAATCGAAAATAAACAATAGACAATGAACACATGCTAATACTGTTCTTATTGTGGCTTCAAGCTTTTCGGCGAGGTAGATGAGCCTCCTTCTTGGACTTCGGCGATTCCTGTTACTTTTACGGCATTTGATGTTTATGCCGTTTTTCAACAAAACTCCCCCGTAAACTTCAAATGCTTCTGCCATCTATCATCCCTATCATCTTCTTAAACTTGTCCAGCAGTAGCTTCGGCAATGGCTTTGTAAATATGTCTGCCACTTGTTCTTGGCTTGCCACATGCATTAGTTCCACATTTCCATTTTTCACATGATCTCGGATAAAGTGGAAACGAACATCAATGTGTTTGCTCCTTTCATGATTCACTGGATTCTTCGCCAATTCAATTGCGGATTTGTTGTCTATGTGAATCACTATTCCGCTTGACTGCTTCATCTCCATCTTGCTCAATAGATTTCTGAGCCATACAGCATGACATACACACCAAGATGCTGCTACATATTCAGCTTCACATGTTGAGAGCGTCACGATCGGTTGCTTCTTTGAAAGCCAAGTGAAAGCAGTATTTCCCATAAAGAACACATACCCTGCAGTACTTTTCCGATCATCAATATCTCCACACCAATCACTGTCAGAGTATCCAATCAGCTTGTAATCTTCTGTCCTCGAGTAGAACAATCCATGTGACGCTGTTCCTTGAATGTACCTGAGGATTCTCTTTAACGCCTTCCAGTGTGAGTAAGTTGGGTTCTCCATGAACCGACTTACAACTCCAACACTTAGTGCAATATCCGGCCTTGTGCATGTGAGGTAGCGAAGGCTTCCAACCAAGCTTCTGTACCTTCCTGGATCAACTTGTTCTCCTTCATCAAACTTTGAAAGTTTTGCTCCAGGTTCCATAGGTGTTGATACGGGGTTGCACTTCTCCATCTTGAATTCTTTCAAGATCTTCTTCGCATAGGTCTCCTGTGATATAAAGATGCCTCTTTCGGTTTGTCTAACTTCTAGACCAAGGAAGAACTTCATCAAGCCTAAATCAGTCATCTCAAACTCCTGTTTCATTGTAATACCATAGAAATTACCCGAAATAATTGTAATTCACTAAAGAGACTTTTATTAAATATTTAATCACTTGCTTAAAGAATTAGTATATTGTTTTTTTCTACAAAACAACACTTGAAAAACTATATATGTAAATTTGTGTTTTCCAAAAGAAATATGAATTTCAATATCAAGGGTAATAGAATTATATAGTTTTTAAATCTATTGTTTAAATTATATATATAAGTTTTTATATATATACACATTGGTCTTGAAAATTTTTATGAGGATAGTATGTGAATATTTTAAGTACCAATAAATTTTTATAAAAATAAAAGTATGAGTTTTTATGTGAATCTATGAGAATTAACTTTTATATATAAGAAAATATATTCATAGATTATAATTTTTATTTGATGATGACATGAAGACTTTGTGGTTTGAGTATTGTTATGAATAAAATAAAACCATGCAAGTATATTATTATTATATTTTTGAAAACACATTAATATAAATACAATACTTGAAATAAATAAATAAATATTATATTATCATATTCAACTCATTGAGTATAAATGCATGCCACTAAATAATGGCAAGAATAATGATTTTTCTAGACAAGCTAATACTTCAATCATTTTCATGATACACTACTTACACAAATATAAGGTTAAAAAGCAATTGCAAGAAATTTTCTTCCTAAACAAATAGATGAAAAATCAACATGATTAACAAGTGTCTTGGATGAATAGCTAGCAAAGAAAGGTGATCAATTATCTCTTGAACCCACCAAGATTAATAGCCTCCATAATAGGCAAACCATTATGTTAATAGACAACATGATGGACAAAATTAATAGCCTCCCAAATTAATAGCCTCTTTGTTAGGCTATAAGGACCAAATGAGTGGATACAAATACTCTAACCATTATTGCTCAAGACACACTTAATTGGATGATTGGTGAGGTTGTAATCACTCTCACAATGTGTCATGTTCAATTGTTCAAATCTTAGCTTATAAATAGAGGGAGTTTCTAGCCTTCAAACACACCAATCTCATCCATCTCATTAGCCAAATTCACTACCCATTTTATTCTTCAAAGTTCTCCCACATAGTGAGCATATCTTAAGGATTGTGGAGTCTTGTAGGCTTGGCAACCTTCATCATTCTAAGAGTTCTAATTCTTCTCAACACTTGGTTAGTAAGATATCATCCTTGAAACTTGTATCTTAGAGATCTAAATCTTTTATTTTTATACTATAAATTGATTTCCCTCTATTTGTCGAATTTCAGCGAAACCCGTAATTTGTGGTGCGAATCTTGTGTTATAACGGCCATTATCTTTGAATCTCCTTGGTCTTATACATCTATTCTGTAAGTTAACACTCTCTCTTTAAGTTTGGAGATCCTCATCCATGTTTTAAGAGTACAAAATTAGAATTCCCTCATTATACCAAAATCTGTCCGTTTTTCGTTTACGTAATGATCCATCTTTTTAAAATATTTTGGTTCATTATACCTCAAAGGTTCCTTCATAAAACTTGTTCCTTATTGAGTTGAGTATATTTCTGGAAACTTCTATAATTTTTAGAACTCATATGAAAAAGTTATGGGATCCGCTTTATCGAAAGGTCGAAATCTCTTTTTGTTGAAATCTAAGAAATGATAGTGTTTCTGAAATCCTCATTTTTGAAGGCCTTAAGTGTTTCAAACCTAAATGGTTTATTCATAAAAAATATTTATCTATATGTTATCTACCTTGTAGTAAAATTTTAGAATTTTTGGTCGCAAATTACTATTTTTAAAACCTGTTGAAAATTATAGAGTCACCATTGAATTTCTGACAGAATACATGTTCTGAAAAGAACTCAATTTTTGAACTATTTCCATACCTTATTTTGAAAAGTGTAAAACATGAAACGTGTTCAACTATGTGTTGAGTATCTACAATTTAAATTTCAAAGCAATCGTCTTTCATATGAATTTTTAAACTGACTTGGCGTAAAGTGCGACATTGGACTTGATATTTGGTCCAAATGAGAAATTGTTGGATTTTGAGATCCATGAAATGATATTTTCATATCTATGAGATATTGTTATGGGAGTTGAATGTTGAAATGATATTTGGCATTATTGAATGCCCTTGTTATGAGGTTACTCCCGTGAAATTGTTGAAAACTCTTTTAAAGAGGATATTATGTGGAAAAATTGTGAAAAACTCTTTTAAATCCATTGTGCACTATTAACTTGAGTAAGATGCCATACTTGATAGAGGGCTAATGCACTAGGGATGTGTCTTGCGGGGCCTCCCCCTCTAAATATGCCAAGACGGCATTGTTGATAAATTGTGCCAAAACGGCGTTGTTGCATGTATGAGTCTATACTCTTGGGTGTATCCGTGATGGGTTACCCAAGGCTCCGGAGTGTGTCTGTATATGAGTCCGCTGCATGCTGATCATGACTTATGATCGATATGATATGACATGATATGATACGATATATGGAAAATGGTGTCCTCTTGTGCATAGTTGCTACAATGGTAAGAATGAAAGTTATTTATTTTGTTAAAGGTAATGTGTGTGATCCTTTTTAAAAGAAAAAGTGAAAATTATTTTTTTTAAATGAGTGTCAACCATTATTTTAAAATCCACTTCTTAAAGTGGAGCGGGTTGACTTACTCAGTACCATTGTACTGATAAAAAGTTGTTGTGTTATCTTTTTACAGATATTGGAGCTGACATGTGAACTGCATCTCATGACATGAGCATTTGGGGATGGGATTACCTTTCATCAAAAAGATTGTTGCTTTAAGGAACCACGTACTTTTAATTATTAATGTCTTATATATTGCCTTTAGTTTATGCTTCCGCGTGAGAAAGAACAATGGCTTTGGTATTAAGTACTTTAAATTTTCTTATGACTATATTTTATAAAATTGGCAATAATTTTTAAAGTCCATATTACAAAAATTTATATGTGAAGATATTTAGCCGTAGCACTTGTCAATTAAGTTAGCCAAAGGGCGAGCCTGACTGACAAGTGTGGCGGTAACATTCTGAAACCTTATGAGGATGAATTTCGGGGTGTTACAGAGTGGTATCAGAGCGTATTTTTAAACTCTAAGTATTTGTAAACTGTTAAATATAGAACTGCATGAGCTGATTCTGTCTAAGGAGTCTGGTTTTTAAAGATTGCCCGTCAGCCGGTGGCTCTACCAGTCTTTCCTGGGAATCAACTTTGTAGCTCTATATTTTAACTAGTTGGCAAATTACTTAGAAGGCGGTACCCTCTAATCTTAGTATTTCTTGGTTAAGTTAGCAACAAGGCGAGCTTGACTAAGGGATGCGACAGTTTAACTCCGGTTTATGGATAAAAAAAAAAGTCCATTTTGAGAAAGAAATATGCAAAATATTTTTCAAAGGCCCATATGGGCTATGTTAAATTTTGAAACTTTGAAATTATTTTTGGGGTGGGGACATATGCATTCATGAGCATGCATCATTTTTTATAAAAATTTTTTAAAAAAAATATATATTGTTATGATATACTAAGTCATTTGACCTTATTATAAGTGCTCTTTTTAAATTCTCTATCTTGTAATATTCTCTAGATTTATGAAATAAATCTTGTTATTTCATTCCTTCTGGTTAATCTCTAAATAAAGTCATACTCCTAACTTAGACATTTCTGCGTTAACTCATCCTTATACTATGACCTATCGAGTTTTAGGACATAATCATCCCTTAGACTTGAACTCACTCTTGCTTAACCATCCTTAGCAGAATGGCACCCCGTGCAAGGACTAGAAAAACCCTCCGAAGTGTTAATGCCCTCAACAACATGGAGCCACACCAAAATCCGAACATGACTAACCACGAAGTGCCAGCAGCACCGGGTGTATCCAATCAACAAGCTGTACCACCTGCACACAACATATATCACCCTGACATCACCAACAATCAGGGCGTTGGACACAACATGGTACCTCCTAATCAGGGAGCACCCAATAACCAAACCCCTCAGAATCGAAACACGCCAAACTCGCTTGCCAATGATCGCCTAAGGATCATTGAGCAAATGCTCATTGCCTTGGGTCAGGGTCAAATTAATCAAGCCACAGCAGCTGTGCCGCCACCTCAAGCCCAGCTCAATCACCTAGCAGTGGTGAACCAATACAGACCACCTCGTTATGATGGGCAGGAGGACCCTACTAAATTGGAGGATTGGATAAAAAGTTTCAACAAGCTACTCGAAGCGACTCGTTGCCCAGATGAGCAGAAGATTACTGTAGCCTCGTACTTTTTAGGAGGTGATGCAGATGACTGGTGGCAGTTACAGAAGAGAGAGCTAGATGATGATGAGGAGTATACATGGGAAAACTTTACAGAAGCTCTAAGAGAAAGGTTTTACCCGATGAGTACCAAAGCAGCAATGTATGAAGAGTTTCTATCGTTACGACAAGGAGCACAATCTGTACAAGAATACTATGTCAGATTCAAGGAGTTAGTCAGATTTGCTCCTAAGTTAGTCTCCACCGATGCCGAGAAGGCACAGAAGTTCGAAATGGGATTAAACCTCTCCATTAGAGAAGTGGTGGCTGGAGTTCAGTATCCTACCCTCCAAGCGATCTACGATCGAGCTGTCGCAGTTTCTCGTGTACAACAGATGAAGAGAAAAGCCGGGGAGTCTAGCCGTGGGTTCCAAGGACAGGACAAGAGGATTCGGGACAACCGAGGAAGCAGCAGCAACAACAACCACCTCAGCAACAATAAAGGCAATATTCGAGGTGGGCAGAATCGACCCGTCCAGGGAAACAAAGGAGGGGGCAACAATGGTACTAGAAACCATGAAGGGTACATACCACAATGCCCAAAATGCAACAAGCCCCACTTGGCTAGGGGATGCCCCAAGCCGGGTACATGTTATAGATGTGGCCGAGAAGGTCATATGAGGAAGGAGTGTAAGACCCGCATTGAAAATATTACAAAAAGAGATGACCTTATCAATATCCCCACTCAGCCAAATAATCAGGATGTGCGAAACGGAAATAATCAAGGACAGAGGCCTCAGCAAAATAGAAACCAACAAGGGAACCATGGAGCACCTATAGGGCGGCTCAATGTTATTAATCAGGCAGATCTTTCAACTCAAGGGGATGTGATAACAGGTACATTTACGGCTTTAAGTGTGCCTGTTAAGGTTTTATTCGATTCTGGAGCAAGTTGTTCGTTTATCTCTTCTAGAATCTTGCCTGAATTAGAGATGCCAAAACCTAAAATGATTAACTTAGGAATTCAGTTGCCTTCGGGAAAAATTGTATCGTGCACCAAACGATACGATGGGATTCCTATAGTCATTAAGAACCTTGAGTTCTATGCAAACTTAGTAGAATTTGACCTTAAAGATTTTGATATTATATTGGGAATGGATTGGCTTACCCAATATAAAGCTGTAATTGAGTGTCAGAAACACAAAATTACACTGTCTAAGACGAGAGGCAAAAAGGTCAACTACTATGTCCAACTCCCCAAACGTAAGACTAAGGTAGTAAATGCCTTAAAATTTTATAGTCTTATGCAGAAAGGATGTATGCTTTATGCATGCTATATCCATAACCTCAAGTTAAAGGAGAATAAAATTGATGACATTCCAGTAGTGAGGGAGTATCCAGATGTATTCCCAGAAGAAATTCCTGGAATGCCTCCAGAACGTGAAGTCGAGTTTACAATCGATCTACTTCCCGGAACAGAACCTGTATCAAAAGCTCCTTATCGCATGGCAACCCTAGAAATGAATGAACTCAAGGAGCAACTTGAGGAATTATTACAAAAGGGGTATATACGACCTAGCACGTCGCCGTGGGGAGCACCAGTCTTATTCGTCAAGAAGAAAGATGGAGGGTTACGTCTTTGTATCGATTATAGAGGTTTAAATCAGGTAACGGTTAAAAACAAATACCCGTTACCTAGGATTGATGACCTTTTCGATCAACTTAAAGGTGCAACGGTATTCTCCAAGATAGATTTGCGATCCGGTTATCATCAACTGCGAATCGCTGAAAAGGATATTCCGAAAACTGCTTTCAGGACACGTTATGGACATTACGAATTTACAGTGATGTCCTTTGGGCTAACAAATGCCCCAGCAGTATTCATGAATCTCATGAATGATGTGTTTCGAGAATTGTTAGATCAATGTGTAGTCATTTTCATCGACGACATCTTGATCTATTCAAAGAGCAATGAAGAACATGAGCAACACTTGCATCAGGTGCTAGAGACATTAAGGAAACACCAACTCTATGCCAAGTTGTCCAAGTGTGACTTTTGGCTAGAAAAAGTAGGATTTTTAGGCCACGTTGTATCAGCTGATGGAGTTTCTGTTGACCCAGCAAAAATATCAGCAATCACCGAGTGGCCTACGCCTACTAATCAAACAGAAGTGAGAAGTTTTCTTGGACTGGCTGGATATTACAGGAGGTTCGTCAAGGACTTTTCCAAAGTTGCACGACCTCTGACTCAACTTTTGAAGAAAGGCTTGAAGTATGAATGGACAGAAAAGTGTGAATCATCATTTCAAGAGTTAAAGAAACGCCTCACAACAGCACCAATTTTAACATTGCCAACAGAGAATGGAGATTTTGAAGTGTATAGTGACGCTTCAAAAGAGGGGCTAGGGTGTGTTTTAATGCAACAACAAAAAGTCATTGCATATGCATCACGACAATTGAAGCCTCATGAGGAGAATTATCCGACGCACGACCTAGAATTAGCAGCGGTAGTGTTCGCATTAAAGATTTGGCGACACTACTTGTACGGACGAACTTGTCGGATATTCACCGACCACAAGAGCCTTAAGTACATCTTTACTCAGAAGGAGTTAAACATGAGGCAACGCAGATGGTTAGAGTTGATCAAGGATTATGATTTGGACATCGCCTACCATGAAGGGAAAGCTAATGTGGTCGCAGATGCGTTGAGCCGCAAGACTCGACACGTGGCAAATACTCTTATCTTACCTTCGAAACTGTATATGGACTTGGTCAAGGTAGATACAGAGCTAGTCCATTATGGAACTGTGGAAAATGTCATTAATGCTATGACCATTGAATCTACGGTATTTGATGAAATACGCAGTGCTCAACCAGGCGACATAAAGCTTGAAAGGATCAAGAAGAAGGTTGCTGAAGGAAAAGCAATTGGTTTTGCAATCCATGAGGATGGAAGCATTCGCTTCAAAGGAAGATGGTGCGTACCGCATAAATGCGTAGAGCTAAAACGAAGATTAATGGAAGAAGGCCACAACACCCCATATTCAGTACATCCAGGGGGTGATAAGCTTTATAAGGATTTAAAGAAGGTTTATTGGTGGCCAAGGATGAAGAATGAGGTTGTTGAGTTTGTGGCTAGATGTTTAACCTGTCAAAAGGTTAAAGCAGTACGTCAGAAGCCCTTAGGACTCATGAAACCATTGGAAATCCCGAGTTGGAAATGGGATAGTATATCAATGGATTTTGTTTCAGGACTACCACGATCACCAAAAGGAATGAATAAAATTTGGGTAATTGTTGATAGATTGACAAAGATTGCGATCTTCATACCAATGAAGGATACATGGTCTATGGATCAATTAGCAAGAGCATATATCAATAACGTGGTTCGACGACATGGAGTACCACATGATATAATCTCTGATAGAGACAGCAGATTTGTCTCTCATTTTTGGACCAAGCTGCAAGAAGCTCTTGGTACCCAAATTAAAATGAGCACCGCTTTTCACCCGATGACGGATGGACAAACAGAAAGGACAATCCAAACACTGGAGGACATGCTGAGAGCATGCGTTCTTGAATTTAAAGGAAGTTGGGAAAGGCATCTACCTTTGATAGAGTTCTCTTACAATAACAGCTATCATGCTAGTATAGGTATGGCACCGTTTGAGGCACTCTATGGACGCAAGTGCCGAAGCCCATTATGTTGGGAAAAATGTGAGAATTCTATTGTGGTTGGGCCGCAACTCATTGAAGACATGACCCAAAAGATCAAGATGATCCAAGGGAAAATGAAGGCAGCACAAGATCGACAGAAAAGTTATGCCGATGTTAGGCGACAAGACCTAGAATTTCAAGTTGGAGATAAGGTTATGCTGAAAATATCACCTATGAAAGGAGTGATGCGTTTTGGAAAGCGAGGAAAGTTAAGTCCTCGATATATTGGACCGTATGACATTCTGGAACGAGTCGGAACCCTGGCATACAGACTAGCCCTACCGCCACAACTATCTCGAGTGCACAATGTGTTCCATATTTCACAGTTAAAGAAATATGTGCGTGACCCAACCCATGTACTTCAACAGGAAGTAATTGAACTCAAAGAAGATCTAACTTATGAAGAGTATCCAATCCAAATACTCGATATCAAAGAAAGAACGACAAGGAACAAGACCACCCGGATTGTTAAAGTACTTTGGTCCAATCATGGTACGGAAGAAGCAACATGGGAACTAGAGGATGATATGAAGCAACGCTACCCCAATCTCTTTTTAAACGACCAAATAACAGTTATGGGGACATAACTGTAGGCTTAAGGGGAGGAGGATGTAACCACCCGACACAATCTTGATAGGGTATGTTCAAAATCTCCTATTTTTTTCTTTTCCATTAACTTTTATCTTATATTCCGCATATTAGATTGCCATAGTAGTTTTCATTAAAACTTCGAGGACGAAGTTGATTCATAAGGAGGGTGGATTGTAATACCATAGAAATTACCCGAAATAATTGTAATTCACTAAAGAGACTTTTATTAAATATTTAATCACTTGCTTAAAGAATTAGTATATTGTTTTTTTCTACAAAACAACACTTGAAAAACTATATATGTAAATTTGTGTTTTCCAAAAGAAATATGAATTTCAATATCAAGGGTAATAGAATTATATAGTTTTTAAATCTATTGTTTAAATTATATATATAAGTTTTTATATATATACACATTGGTCTTGAAAATTTTTATGAGGATAGTATGTGAATATTTTAAGTACCAATAAATTTTTATAAAAATAAAAGTATGAGTTTTTATGTGAATCTATGAGAATTAACTTTTATATATAAGAAAATATATTCATAGATTATAATTTTTATTTGATGATGACATGAAGACTTTGTGGTTTGAGTATTGTTATGAATAAAATAAAACCATGCAAGTATATTATTATTATATTTTTGAAAACACATTAATATAAATACAATACTTGAAATAAATAAATAAATATTATATTATCATATTCAACTCATTGAGTATAAATGCATGCCACTAAATAATGGCAAGAATAATGATTTTTCTAGACAAGCTAATACTTCAATCATTTTCATGATACACTACTTACACAAATATAAGGTTAAAAAGCAATTGCAAGAAATTTTCTTCCTAAACAAATAGATGAAAAATCAACATGATTAACAAGTGTCTTGGATGAATAGCTAGCAAAGAAAGGTGATCAATTATCTCTTGAACCCACCAAGATTAATAGCCTCCATAATAGGCAAACCATTATGTTAATAGACAACATGATGGACAAAATTAATAGCCTCCCAAATTAATAGCCTCTTTGTTAGGCTATAAGGACCAAATGAGTGGATACAAATACTCTAACCATTATTGCTCAAGACACACTTAATTGGATGATTGGTGAGGTTGTAATCACTCTCACAATGTGTCATGTTCAATTGTTCAAATCTTAGCTTATAAATAGAGGGAGTTTCTAGCCTTCAAACACACCAATCTCATCCATCTCATTAGCCAAATTCACTACCCATTTTATTCTTCAAAGTTCTCCCACATAGTGAGCATATCTTAAGGATTGTGGAGTCTTGTAGGCTTGGCAACCTTCATCATTCTAAGAGTTCTAATTCTTCTCAACACTTGGTTAGTAAGATATCATCCTTGAAACTTGTATCTTAGAGATCTAAATCTTTTATTTTTATACTATAAATTGATTTCCCTCTATTTGTCGAATTTCAGCGAAACCCGTAATTTGTGGTGCGAATCTTGTGTTATAACGGCCATTATCTTTGAATCTCCTTGGTCTTATACATCTATTCTGTAAGTTAACACTCTCTCTTTAAGTTTGGAGATCCTCATCCATGTTTTAAGAGTACAAAATTAGAATTCCCTCATTATACCAAAATCTGTCCGTTTTTCGTTTACGTAATGATCCATCTTTTTAAAATATTTTGGTTCATTATACCTCAAAGGTTCCTTCATAAAACTTGTTCCTTATTGAGTTGAGTATATTTCTGGAAACTTCTATAATTTTTAGAACTCATATGAAAAAGTTATGGGATCCGCTTTATCGAAAGGTCGAAATCTCTTTTTGTTGAAATCTAAGAAATGATAGTGTTTCTGAAATCCTCATTTTTGAAGGCCTTAAGTGTTTCAAACCTAAATGGTTTATTCATAAAAAATATTTATCTATATGTTATCTACCTTGTAGTAAAATTTTAGAATTTTTGGTCGCAAATTACTATTTTTAAAACCTGTTGAAAATTATAGAGTCACCATTGAATTTCTGACAGAATACATGTTCTGAAAAGAACTCAATTTTTGAACTATTTCCATACCTTATTTTGAAAAGTGTAAAACATGAAACGTGTTCAACTATGTGTTGAGTATCTACAATTTAAATTTCAAAGCAATCGTCTTTCATATGAATTTTTAAACTGACTTGGCGTAAAGTGCGACATTGGACTTGATATTTGGTCCAAATGAGAAATTGTTGGATTTTGAGATCCATGAAATGATATTTTCATATCTATGAGATATTGTTATGGGAGTTGAATGTTGAAATGATATTTGGCATTATTGAATGCCCTTGTTATGAGGTTACTCCCGTGAAATTGTTGAAAACTCTTTTAAAGAGGATATTATGTGGAAAAATTGTGAAAAACTCTTTTAAATCCATTGTGCACTATTAACTTGAGTAAGATGCCATACTTGATAGAGGGCTAATGCACTAGGGATGTGTCTTGCGGGGCCTCCCCCTCTAAATATGCCAAGACGGCATTGTTGATAAATTGTGCCAAAACGGCGTTGTTGCATGTATGAGTCTATACTCTTGGGTGTATCCGTGATGGGTTACCCAAGGCTCCGGAGTGTGTCTGTATATGAGTCCGCTGCATGCTGATCATGACTTATGATCGATATGATATGACATGATATGATACGATATATGGAAAATGGTGTCCTCTTGTGCATAGTTGCTACAATGGTAAGAATGAAAGTTATTTATTTTGTTAAAGGTAATGTGTGTGATCCTTTTTAAAAGAAAAAGTGAAAATTATTTTTTTTAAATGAGTGTCAACCATTATTTTAAAATCCACTTCTTAAAGTGGAGCGGGTTGACTTACTCAGTACCATTGTACTGATAAAAAGTTGTTGTGTTATCTTTTTACAGATATTGGAGCTGACATGTGAACTGCATCTCATGACATGAGCATTTGGGGATGGGATTACCTTTCATCAAAAAGATTGTTGCTTTAAGGAACCACGTACTTTTAATTATTAATGTCTTATATATTGCCTTTAGTTTATGCTTCCGCGTGAGAAAGAACAATGGCTTTGGTATTAAGTACTTTAAATTTTCTTATGACTATATTTTATAAAATTGGCAATAATTTTTAAAGTCCATATTACAAAAATTTATATGTGAAGATATTTAGCCGTAGCACTTGTCAATTAAGTTAGCCAAAGGGCGAGCCTGACTGACAAGTGTGGCGGTAACATTCTGAAACCTTATGAGGATGAATTTCGGGGTGTTACATTCATTCTTCTCTTGAAGTCTTCTATCATCTCATCACTGTTACCCATGAAAATGAGGTCATCAACATAAAGAGCAACAAACAAAATGTTACCTCCATTTTTCTTGATGTAGAGGGCATGCTCGTAGGGACATTGCTCAAACCCATTCTCCTTGAGATATGCATCAATGCGAGTATTCCACGCTCGTGGTGCTTGCTTTAGCCCGTAAAGCGCTTTCTTCAACTTCAACACCTTTGTTTCTCCTCCAAGTTTCAGATAACCTGGTGGTTGCTCAATGTAGACTTCTTCTTCAAGTACACCATTCAAGAACGCTGTCTTGACATCCATTTGGAATATTGGCCATTTGTACTGAGCAGCTTGAGAAATGAGTAGCCGGATTGTCTCCATTCTTGCGACAGGGGCAAAGACTTCATCATAATCGATTCCTTCCTTTTGCTTGTATCCCTTTGCAACAAGCCGAGCTTTGTATCGTTCAATCTCCCCTTGTGCATTCATCTTTTTCTTGTAAACCCATTTCACTCCAATAGCCTGACTTCCTTTGGGCAATGCAGTGAGCTCCCATGTGTTGTTGCGTTCGATTGCTTCAATTTCTTCATCCATGGCTGACTTCCATTTTTCATCTAGTACGGCATCTTCATACTTGATATTTTCAGAATCTGCCAACAAACATACAAGATGTACCTCTGTAGAGTCGTACAAATCTTGGAGACTTCTCATTCGGGGTTGTCGTGGCTCATCTTCTTCATCTTCTTCTTCAACAATTTCAGGATCTGTTGATAGAACTGTCGGAACAACGGCTGACGATTCTCCGACTTCGTTTGTAACTTCCTTTGAGTTATTCCAGTCCCATTCACTTGCTTCATTCACTCGCACATCTCGACTGACTATCACCTTCTTGCTTATCGGGTCATACAGCTTATACCCTTTTGTGAGTCCGTCATATCCGATAAAAACATATGCTTTGCTTTTATCATCCAGCTTCATCCTTCGCGGATCTGGTACATGTGCATAGGCTACACTACCGAATATCTTTAGATGAGAGACGGTAGGCTTCTTACCAGTCCATGCTTCCAGTGGTGTTCGATTTTTCAACTTCATGTGCGGGCACCGATTCTGTATGTAGACGGCACACATCACAGCTTCTGCCCAGAATTCTTTGGGCATCTTCTTGCTTTTCAGCATCGACCGAACCATATCTAGGATGGTCCTATTCTTCCTTTCAGCTACGCCATTCTGTTGGGGCGAGTATGGTGCTGTCAGAAATCTTCTTATGCCTTCTCGTTCACAGTACTCTCGGAAGGCTGTCGAGGTGTATTCGCCTCCTCTATCAGATCGAATTGCTTTGATGGATCTGCCAGTTTCTTTTTCAACACTCGCCTTGAATATTTTGAACACCTTGAATGCCTCAGATTTTTCCTTCAGCAAATAGACCCACGTCCTTCGAGAGAAATCATCGATGAAGGAGATGAAGTATCTCTTTCCGCTGAAAGATTCGGGAGTAATTGGTCCACATATATCGGTGTGGATTAGCTCAAGTGGATGCTTCGCTTCATATTCGGCCTTCTTTTGAAATGAGGTTCTTGTTTGCTTCCCGAATACACAATCTTCACAGAATTCTCCTCCAAAATCCATGCTAGGCAGTCCTTTCACCATCTTCATCTTCATTAGCTTTTTCAGGCCATCATAATGTAAGTGGCCAAAGCGATGATGCCATAGTGACGCTTTATCTACTTCTTTGACTTGTAAGCATTTCCCTTGCAAGCTTCGCAGGTTCAACTTGTACATTCGATTTCTCTCCATTTCGACTCGAGCTATCAGACGTCCTTGATTGTCTTTCAGATGCAGCAACTGATCTTTTAGAAAGGTTGAGTAACCTTTCTCTGCGAGCTGGCCAAGACTCAAGATGTTGTTTTTGAGATCTGGGACATAGTAGACATCTTGGATTGTCCCTATCAAGCCATCATTCTGTGTAAAACATATCGTACCACGGCCTTTGACTTGCACTTTTGATGCATTTCCGAATGATACATGACCATTGTCAACTTTCTGCATTTCTTTGAATAGATGCTCATCATAGCACATGTGGTTGCTTGCTCCAGAATCGAGGTACCAGCATGTGTCATCGTTGACATCGTTGTGCGCCATCATGAGAACACCTCCATTTGCTTTGTCTTCCACGACTAGGTTGGTTGTCTCTTCCACTCGTCTGTTGGCCCGACACTCTTTTGCAAAGTGTCCCATCTTGCCACAATTGTAACAACCCTCTTTGTTGCAGTCGTCGGAATGATGACCATATTTGTGGCACTTTTGGCATTTGACGTTGGAGTAATTTGATCGACCGCCTCTTCCTCGAGCGCGTCCTCTTCCACGCCAGTTTGCTTGACTTCCTTGAAATTTGTCTTTATGGTATCCTTCATAATTGTAGCCTTGGATACCACGACCGTGGCCATGATTTCCACGGCCATGTCCTCTTCCCCGAAAGTTTCGAGTGTAGAGAACCTTCTCATCTTTTATTGACGCCTTGGTTTGGAGTACCTGGTCGAGTGACTCCTCTTTCTTTTTCTTTTTCCTTTGTTCGTGTGCTTCGAGAGATCCGGCGAGCTCTTCAACGGTGAGCACTTTGAGGTCTTTTGATTCTTCAATCGCACACACAACATTTTCGAAATCATTGGTTAATGATCTCAATATTTTCTCCACAATTCTGGCATCGGACAATTCTTCTCCGTTCCGATTGAGTTGGTTTGCCACGGTCTGGACACGGGTGATGTAGTCAGACACATTTTCTGATTCTTTCATCTTCATGCTTTCAAGCTCTCCACGAAGGGTTTGGAGACGCACTTGCTTTACCCGGTCGGCTCCTTTGAATGATTTTTCAAGGATGTCCCACGCTTCTTTTGAGGTGGTGGCACCGGATATTTTTTCGAAGCCTGATTCGTCAACGGCTCGGAATAACATGTAAAGGGCTCCGCTATCTTTGGACCGTGCATCTTTCAATGCCTTTTGTTCTGCTGCAGTTAATTTCCCGGTATTTTCTGGTTCTACAAAACCATTTTGAACCACGTCCCATGCATCTTGAGCTCCAAGTAGGGCTTTCATTTGAATATTCCATTTCTCGTAATTCGCTTTTGTAAGCTGCGGCAGTGACATTTGTCCCGTGATATTCGCCATTTGACCTGTATATATATATATTTATATATATCTAATATTTACTTAAATATATATATATATTTTAATATATAATATATATATATAAATATAATATATATATATATATATGTGTGGTCAGCTATATTAAATTCCCTTATGGAATTTAATATACTTGTCTCCTGGAATACTCCAATGCCCTGCAGCTCCCTTATATATATATTTTTAAATTCCCTTATGAATACTCCAATGTCTTGCAGCTCACTTTTTCAATCAAACACGTCCACTCCTTTTGTTTTTTCTTCTTTAATTTGATGTCCCCTCCTTTGAAATCACCTACCAGACAACCAAGCATTAATTTGATTGGAAGACTTTAATTTCACTTTCCAAGTCTTTATTTTCTTTCCTGGAATCAAAACTCCACAGCCACAACCTCCTAGAGAGAAACCAGTGGGCATCAACGGCAAGATCAGTTGTGTTGTAGGTGGCCGACGGAATTTTGAGCAGCGGTGGAGCAAAGGACTTGCTGGTCGGTTCGGAGATCGGCGGCAGATCGGTACAGCAGTAGGGAACAAGCAACAACGACGGCGGGGCAAGGTTGGAGGCAGTGCTCGGTGGACGGAGGAGCAGCAACAGAGGCGATGGCTCGTCGGAGGTGTGGGCTGGGCAACGGCAGCGGATTCGCCGGAAAGAGGTTTCAGGCGATGAACAACAGCTCCACTGTGGGTAATTTTAATTCTTTTAATTTGAGTGTTTATACTCAAAATTGTTTTGCTCTGAGTTCGGATCACTCAGGCTCTGATACCAATTTGTAGATTTTGATATCTCACACACACAAGACACTTTACACTTTTGATATCTAAAAACGATAACCAAAAGCGGAGAGTTGTATAGCTAAAGCTTTCTTTATATTTCTCGCTTTACTTCGCTCTGAGTTTTACAACAATGGAAGTACCTATTTATAGAATCGAAAATAAACAATAGACAATGAACACATGCTAATACTGTTCTTATTGTGGCTTCAAGCTTTTCGGCGAGGTAGATGAGCCTCCTTCTTGGACTTCGGCGATTCCTGTTACTTTTACGGCATTTGATGTTTATGCCGTTTTTCAACAGTTCCAAGGGCCCAATAACCCATCACTTTTGAGTTTTGAGCCTTACCTATTTTTTTTTTTTTTTTTTTTTTTTTTGGATGAGAGCCTTACCTATTGAATTTGATCATTCCATTACTTATCACCACCAATCCCCCACAATTAATGTCACCTTAAAAATTATACATATGTGCCACTCATGTATACCTAGGAAAAAATGATTTTTTTAGTACTTTTTCTTTTCAAAATGTCCAAATCAGTCCGTTACTAATTTTTTGTCTCATATAGTCCTCTACGTTTGCTAATTTTTTTCAATTCGGTCCTAATTATGTAATTAGCATGAGGTTGCTAATTTGGAGTCCCCACACATAATACACTACTACCTCCGTCTCAACATATTTGTTACGGATGGTTTTTTTGCATTATTCACTGTTTAACTTTGATTCAAATTTTTAGTATAACTATATAAGAAAAAACACAGTCATGTGAAATCTTGTTAGATTCGTCTAATCTTATAGTTTTAGACAATCAACTTTTTATAATTTTTCGTTGTACACAATTTAAGTTATTAACTGTTGAAAATGTGTCTTGGCATGCGTGTCGAAGGCCAATGTAACAAAAACAATGAAACGGAGGAAGTATTTTAATAAATGTTTGAAGGCTGTCATAACACATCACTATTCTAAAAAATAACTCTATCGGGTCAATTGAACCATTTTTTACTGGGATGATTGACATAGTTTATACTTGGTTCGCATTGAGCCCTTCCTTATTGAGGTTACCCAACCCATAAAAAAACACCAACAATTCATTTACACACATTATATATCACAATTGGTCTTCATTTTCTTAAGAAACACCAAAAACCACCGAGACCGAAAAGAAAATGCACTGCGGTAGCTGTTGACCAAAACTCATATGTTATTGTTGTGAATGGTTGTTGTTTATTTATGGTTGGGTAACCCCAATGAGGGCTAAATGCGAATCATGTAGAAACTATATCCATCATCCCAGTAAAGAATGGTTCAATTGACCCACTAGAGCCTAGAGGTATTTATTAGAGTAGTGAAATGTTATGACTGTCTTCAAATATTTATTTCAAATATTTATTAATTTGGTGTATTATGTGTGAAGACTCCAGATTGGCCATCGTGGATGTAAAATGAGATTTACTTCGGCCACATCAGCGACCTTAGGCTAATCACGTAATTAGGACCAAATTGGAAAAAAATTAGCAAACGTAGGGGACTATATGGGGCTAAAAATTACTAACGGACCGATTTGGATATTTTAGAAAGAAAAAGGACTAAATAATCCTTTTTTCCTGTATACCTAGGTAGAATTATTAATTATTAATGATAACAACTAATTGAACTCTATTTATTTTTTTTTTTAAAAAAAAACCATGTTTAAAAAATTGAATCGAGTCAAGTTCAAACTTTCAAGGTAATACTCATGTAGTCTCAAGTACTAATCTAGTTGTACTTCCTTTGTTTTTATGGATCTGTTATTAGATATATGAAAGACAATTTTATCTAGTAATAACTCAAATTGGATACAAATAAGAATTATAAACTTGATATTATAAAATACTCGAATTTAATACCATCTCACTTGACTATATAATTGATCTTATATAATTTCTATAAGTGTTATGTTAAAGTTGAATATTAAATAATTATCAAAAGTTAATTGTCCTTTTTTTAAAAAAAAAACTGTCAAACTATAAGCCCGAAAAATAACATTTCGTTGAATTCAAACTCAATGATACTTGAGCTATATCTCAAAATCACCATTGGACACTATAATATTAATAGCGATGAAATTATTGATGTTCATAAATTCTATTTATACCGTGTCCAATAGTATTGTGTATTTTATGTTGTAAAATTTATTTACTCCTATTTAAATAATGTGTGGTCGATTTTCGAAAGAAAAATAATAATAATAATAATGTGTGGTCGATGAATACAATGGGGGTGGGGGAAATAGAGAAACATAATGGCTGGGGAAAAGATATCGTAACCTCCAATGTACAAAAGATTCAAACCCTTTTTATAGGCACAATAAAAGTTACTAGTCATCAAAAGATAATCTCACATTTGGATAAGTGTCTTGTCATTCCTTACATTACTTATGATGACATACATCACTAATGGCTTGTCATGCACTTAGTAATATCCAAGAAATCGACATCGAGTTTTAAATCCAAAATTAAAGAATCGGATTTAGTTATCGAAACCGAAATAATTCCGAGAGAGCGGAATTAAATAATTTTGGACGATAGCAACTCGAAGAGAGTTATCGGATTATCCAACGATTTCGGATAATTCATATTATGATTTTTTAAAATTAAAAATCATAATAATAATTTTAAAAAAAATGGCCGAAGCCTGGTGGCGGCGCGGTGGCGCGCCACCCTACAGTGGTGGCGTTTCAAAACTTTGCTACACGTTTTGGCGTGGTGTAGGCTTTTACTTCGAACTTGGATGCATTGAATCAAGCCACAATCATGTCTCAGACCTTGGGGGTGTATTGGGACTACATGGGATGTATTGGAAGGATCTAGAACCACCCCAAAGTTGGATTAAGGGGAGTTCATGAACCAAAGTGGGATAAGTGAACCATGGTTTGTGGTAGGTGAAATGAATGAGGTTGGGGGGAGTAATTTCGAAAAATTGACTGCCATTAAGCCCCTCATACTTCCAAGATGCATTAAGACTCTCTAGGGAACCCTGAACCTCCCCATTCCCATCCTTAATCATCCACCAAACCCCTCCCAAACCATTCATCCGAAAATCATTCCTCTCTTGAGTGTTTGTGAGTTGGTGAGTGTTGTTCATCTTGTTCTCAAGGTCTTGGTCGAGTTGGAGGGTTGCAATCTGTTCTCCTATGTCTAGGTAAGGATTCTAATCCCAATCCTTGCTCATAGGGTCGGTTCTCAAGCCCTAACATCAAACCTTGTTCCTACAATCTCCAAAATAGGATTCATTCGGTAGATTGCGGAAGAGTGGACGGTGTTGGTCGATTTTGGAGCAACAAGAAGGAGGATTTCGACACTACTCTCTTGAAAAGTAAGTTAGTGTTGTGTATTTCAATTTTTAGAGGTTTTGATGGAGAATCCATCAAGTTCTTACTCGATTTCTAACCTATGTCAAATCTGTCTTCTAGGGTTTTCATCCGAGTAGTTTTGTTGTTGTGCGTTTTTCACTTAGATCCATTCGTTTTTGGACAATCCTTCCTAATGAAAAATGTTTCTAACATCTTGAATATGCTCTCTGTAAAGTTTCATAATTTTTGTACATGGTTTGGGCATCGAAAATGGATCTGGTATTTCTGAGAATTCTGCTGTCAGTTTTGGTACTTTGGTGTGATCAGTTTTTGTTGTCCGATTTGCTCCTACCTATGATCGTTCTCAATGGTTGATATCTTCATGAAAGTTGTTCCTTTATGTTTCTAGATCATCTCTGTAAAATGTCATAATTTTTGGAGTACGTTTGGAATTGTTATGAATTTTTAAAGAGACTGTGGTCGAGTGAACAGTAGGATTTGCACTCTTTGGAAAAGGTGGATCTGAAATCATTTTATTTAGGCCACTTAGAGTCCGATTTTGAAGAAGCCTATTTCTATGAAAAATGTTCATTTGGGTGTGTTCTAGCTCCTGTAAAAATTTCGGAATTTTTGAAAATGTTTTGCTAAGTTTCCATATGCGATTTCTGAAACTGCCAGTGGACTATTGTTGTCGATAAAATCGTACTTGTGTATTTTGATGACCTACGAGTCGATTGATACTCGTTTTTGAATATATATATATATATATATGAAATCTGGAACATGTGGTGTTGTAAAGTGTAAAAAAAAAATGTATTTTTGAAACTTTGTAAGTTTTGATCGAGTGAGATACCCAATGTGATAGAGGGTAAGTGCACTTGGCGTGAGCTCGTTGGGCCGCCCCCTCTTTTTGTGGCCAAAACGGCGCATATGATAATTGTGGTTTCGTGATTGTAAGAGTCTATACTCCTAGGTGTATCCGTATGGGTTATCTAGGGCTCCGGAGCGGTCTGTATAGGGTCACTGCTTTCACATCCCTCGTGGGTACGAGTCCCAGAGGTGGGTTGGTTCGAAAGGGCTTAGGCCTAGAATCGTATTAATGGAGGTCTTGTGGGTGTAAGTCCCCAAGGTCATCTTTGGTGTCATCGATAAAAAAGAACATTGGTAATTATTAGTGTGGCAAAGTGTAAGAATTTCCGTGAATCATTTTTACTCGCTTATTTTTAAATTAAATTCCTATCCTTTTTTCGCTCTTCTAAAAACTCTAAAATTTGGTATGCTATATATTAACTTACGCAGTACCGTTTGTACTGATAATTTGTTGTTTTCCGTTTTTCGCAGAGTAAGCCATGGCACGATGGGATGGGATTTTCGCAATAAAGACTTGTCGCATTTACTTTTATTTTAATTTCCCGCACTGGACTTAAACTTTGGACTTTGGTTTTGGCCGTCTGTTTGGCCCTTGCTTTTGCTTCCGCACTACTTATCATTATTATGCATGTGATACTCTGATTTTTATTTCGGGCACAATTGAATGGGTTTAAATTATTTTAAAGTTTGATACAACTTAGCCTTAGCATCTTTCTTGATAAGCTCGATTTGGATCGCGTCTTATTTAGGAAGGTGTGGCGGTAGCGTCCCGGCCTGGGTGATCAAATCCGGGGTGTTACACTTACTTAGTATCTTCATGTTTATTATGATCCATTTTTCACGCAGTTAAATGTATATTTTAAATAATTAATAATTCAAGTTCGGTATTAAAAAAAATTCTAAAAGTTTGATATTTAAAAATGTACAAGTGAAAATTTTATAAATTTGATGATATTTAAAAACTATACGAAAAATCTAACAAGATCCCACTTGGCTATATTTTAACTTGTATAACATACCCCAGTGGTCAAGTCCCCCCGACTCCCAACCAATAGGTTGGGGGTTCGATCCCACCCAGCCCTCTATCCATCCCCTTTATCCCCCTTTGTAATTTATGTGGCTTTGGACTCCCCCACATCTTTGCCGACACATGAGTGTCGATGTTTACCAAAAAAACTTGTATAACTATGATAAACTTTAATTGAAAGTCTGTGAATTGCAAAATATTTTCAAATTACTAAATCTATGAAACATTGTGATACTATTTTATAATTTCTAAATATGTTTCGGGATTTTGGATTGTATTATCTTCTTTCCTAGGAGTATTAAATTTCTATTATTTTTAGCATTATAATTAAATTTCTATTATTAAATATTTTAAAACTAAATTCACATTACCAAAATTGTTTTAAACTCATAAAAAAAGTAAAAAAATAAAATAAAAAATACTCAGGGAAGGCCCAAAACAAGAGAGGTAGGTATTCCATCTCGTCTCCGTAGGGCCAACCACCTCTTTGCCTTTCTACCATTCTCTTCGCTTGAGGCGAAAATTCTCTTTGCGAGCAAAATTCTCTCCACTTATGTAATTATTGATGTTTCTCTCTTTCATTTCTAGCTTGTAGATTCATTATGTTGAATAGGAGTTTGTGTTAATACGCGATCACTTTTGAGTTATTTACTGTTGAATTTAGGGCTTGCTCTATTTAAGTCTAGATAGAATCCCTAGTTGATTCTCTTTTTCATTCTCCTGAGAGATTTAAAAATAGTAATTATGATAGGCATTGGGAAGTAATAACGGAAGAAGAAAGTTACTATTTGATCTTATAGTATGTTGCACTAATAGATCATCATAGAGGGATTAAGTCGATCTTGCTGCTAAATAAATCTCCAAATTGGAAATAACGATTGAGTTGGTTTGTTGAAGTTTTCATTTATGTGATTCAATCTGATTTGAGTTATTTAACATTTTGAGTTAGTTGCAAAATAGGAACTACATGCATATGTCAAAGCATTTCATATTGATTGCGTAGCCACTGAAATCAACCATTGGTTTTATGCGCACTGTGCAGTCATATATTGTTATGGAGCACCAAAGTGGCTGCCGAACAGAAACTATCTTGATATAGACGGCGGTGATTTGTGCAGTACCGCAAGTATAGTTTCTCAAAGGCTTGCTCAGATTAATCTTTGGTTTGCGCAGTTGAGGAACATCAAGGGACAATGTTTCATACTTTCACTCTGTTTTCAATGTTTTGATGTTAGGAGAACTGATGATATTAAATTGTTCAGACCCTACACTCTTTTAGGGTATGAATAGTTTTGTGTCATCAGTGTTCAGACCCTACACTCTTTTAGGGTTGGTTACTTTGGCCCTTGCTGCACTAGGTGCTGCTGTACAAGGAAGATCCGGCTCGAAGAATGTAGGTGGTGCTGCACTAGGTGCTGCTGTAAAAGATTCAATTAGGTGACAGCATACGATAGTGAAGCGCATCAAAGAATTATAGGGCCAATAGCTAAAGACACAGGTGTATATATATATATATATATATATACTTCCTCCATCATCAAATAATATTAACATTCCATGTTTTCACGCAATTCAATGCAAATGTTTAACGATTAATATCTCAAATTGTATAAAAGTAAAAATTATAAAAGTTTAATATTCTAAAACTGTGTGATTAGATGAATCTAACAACATCTTACTTGACTTATATTTCTATTATGTAACTGTGTTAAAAATTCGAATCAAAGTTACTCAATGGATAGTGTTTACTATGCCAATGTTAATAACATTAAATGACGGAGAAAGTATATAACTTTGGTATAAAATATCTGACACACAAAACATAATCAATAGGAGTTTTGGCCTCATTGCCACAAATTTTTAACTTCTAGATTCATTATGTTCAATAGGAGTTTGTGTTAATATGCGATGGCTTTTGAGTTGTTTAACATTGAGTTTAGGTCTTGTTCTGTTTAAGTCGAGATAGAATCCCTAGTAGAACTCTTTTTTGGCATTAAGAGATCATAATAGAGGGATTGAATCCAATCTTGCTGAGTCGTTTGTTAGTTTTGATTAGTGCGATTTTAACCTGATTTGGGTTATTTAACATTTTTATTTTTTGTTAACATTTTGAGTTAGCGGCAAAATAGAAACTACACACATTTGTAAAGAATTTTGTATTGATTGTGTAGCTACTGAATCAATGGTTTATTTTATGTGCAGTCATATATTGTTATGGAGAATACACCAAAGTGGCTGCCCAAAAAAAAATATAGTGGTTGTACGTTTGTATCCCTCCTTATACTACTATGATGCTCTTATTGATGAAGTTGTTGCAGAACTAGAAAAATTGACCATTAAAATCAAGAAGGTCTTATTGATAACCAAAACACCTGGGTTACATGTATTTAGCAAAATACTGATGTGGGCTGAGGTTCAAAAAATTGAAAATCTTTGTTACATATATCAACCACTAGACTATTCCGTTGAAAACTGTAACATGATTCCAATTGAGAGTTTATTGAAGAATCCATATCTGCGGGTTCTTGTTATGGTGGAATATGATATGTGTGACTGGAGCTTTCCATAGAATCCTAAACCTTGGATGGAATTCACTCCAGTCCCTATACATAGACATAGTCGGTTGAAGCGAACCGGCAATTCCGTTTGGAATCGCTGGTTCCCCTTTTAGGGAACCGGAACCGTCAACCAACCTTACCGACCGGTTCGGTTAACCGACCCATATATCACTCCATACACATTGCCATCACTTTTGGATGTCCGACCATCACACCAGCACATGCAGCCGCAAACACCTAAACCCTTCCCCATTAAAAGATAATCTCACATTTAGACAAGTTTCTTGTCATTTGTAAACATTATGATATACATACATTACTAATGACTTGTCACATACTCTTTTCGTCCCATTATTAATGTCTTACTTTCTTTTTTGGTCTGTCCCAACACCTTTGTCTCATTTCCATTTTAGGAAATTATTAAATATTAATCACCCGTCTACATTCATCACATCACATCAATAAGTAAATATACTAAAATTTTAAATCCACTGCCATTAATAAATTTCAACTCACAACCAACACATCACACATAAATAAATCAATTAAAAATTCAAACAAATCAATTAAAAATTCAAACATATTACAATCACATCACATCAATTACTAATTTATCCTTACTTTAAATATTAATTTACTTTTACATTAAATACTAACTATCCCCACATAAAATACCGTGCCCAAAAGTTTTGAGACACTTCTAGTGGGACGGAGGGAGTAATATATTTTATAATTTCTAAATCATATCGGAATTTGGATTGTATTATCTTTCATTCCTATCACATTTCTGTTAAATATTTAATAACTAAATTCACTCAATTAAATTGTTTTAAACTTATAAAAAAAAATCAAAAAGATAAAAAAAAACTCTGGCGCCGAAACACTTAAGTTCACTGCAAGCAGACGGAATTCCATCTTCATATATATTCATTTAATAGGCGCATTTCGAATTCCATCTTGTTTCGGAAGGGCGAGCAGCTCTTTGCCTTTCTGCTTGCGTTCCCATCGCTTCAGGTGTTGAACTTTGAGCGAATTTTCTTTTGCTTTACGTATTTATCTGATGTTCATTATGTTGTGTTTGTGTTATTATGCGATCAGGTTTTAACATTGAGTTCACCTTCCAGCTTCTTCTCCAGGAAAATTATCTCCATGGATTGGATTCTCTTTTTGCGATTTTCCTTGCTTAGTGTATTTATGATGTTTCTCTATTCAATTTTTAGGTTTTATATTCATTATATAAAATAGGAGATTGTTTTAATATATGATTGCTTTGAGTTGACGTATTTATCATTGAGTTTTATGCATTTCTCTTAAGTTATTGAATTCTCCTTTTCTTGAGCGAATTTTCCTTGCTACATATATTTAGCTTGTAGATAATGTATTTATGATGTTTCTCTCTTCCATTTTTAGCTTGTAGATTCATTATGTTCAATAGGAATTTGTGTTAATATGCGATGTCTTTTGAGTTATTTAACATTGAGTTTAGGTCTTGTTCTGTTTAAGGCGAGATATAATCTCTAGTAGAACTCTTTATTGCCATTAAAATATCATCATATAAGGATTGATTCCGAACTAGCTGCAAAATAAATCTCCAAATTGGAAATAACACTGAGTTGTTTGTTTGTTTTGATTTATACGACTTTAACCTGATTTGCGTTATTTAACATTTTTATTTCTTGTTAACATTTTGAGTTAGCTGCAAAATAGGAACTGCACACATTTGTTCAAGCATTTTGTATTGATTGCGTAGCTACTGAAATCAACGATTGGTTTTATGCGATGTGTGCAGTCATATATTGTTATAGAGAATACACCAGAGTGGCTGCCCAATAAAAAATATTTTGAAATAAACAAGGATGAAGTGTTTGTACGTTTGTATCCTCCTTATACTACTGTGATGCTCTTATTGATCAAATTGTTGCAGAATTAGATAAACTGACGTTAAAATCAAGGTCTTATTGATAACCAAAGCGTCTGGGCTACATGTATTTGACAAAATACTGAAGTGGGTTGAGGTTTAAAAAAATTGAAAATCTCTGTTACACGCATGAACCGGTAGACTATTCCGTTGAAAACTCTAACATGATTTCAACTGAGAATTTATAGAAGAATCCACATGTGCGGGTTCTTGTTATAGTGGGATATGATATGTGCGATTGGAGCTTTCCACAGAATCCCATGTCTGTTGGAATCCACAGAATCCCAATCCACACACATTACCATCATTTTTGAATGTCCGACCATTGCACCAGCACGTACAACTACAAGCACTTAAACCACTCCCCATTAAAAGATAATCTCACATTTAGACAAATGTCTTGTCATTTGTAGACATTATGCTAAACATACATTATTAATGGTCCCATAATATATTTTATAATTTATAAATTATTTCGGACATTGGATTGTATTATCTTTCATTCATATTAAATTTTTGATAAATATTTAAAAACTAATATCACTCTATGAAATTGTTTTGAGCTCATAAGAAAAAAAAAACTCAGGCGCCAAAACACGTAAGTTCACTGCAAGCGGGCGGAATTCCATCTTCATATATATTCATTTAATAGACGCATTTTGAATTCTATCTTATTTCGGAAGGGCGAACAGTTGTTTGCCTTTCTGTCTGCATTCCCATCGCTTCAGGTATTGAATTCTGAGCGAATTTTCTTTTGCTTCACGTATTTATTAGATGTTCATTATGTTGTTTTCGTATTAATATGCGATCAGGTTTTAACATTGAGAGGAACTCCTATACTTGGAGGAAGAGCTACACAAGCGAGTTGTCGGCCAAGACCTTGCAGTGAGAGTAGTAGCCGAGGCTATACAAAGGTCAAGAGCTGGCCTCTCTGATATAATGTTTAAAAAATACGGTTTGTTCTGGGTTTACGGTCCGAACCGTGTTGTGCTCACCCTTATTCGTTTAGAGTTAATTTTCCTACGGTTTAGATTTGATCGGACGTTTTTTTAATAAAAAAAAAATCAATTGCTTAGAAATGCGTGATTCACTGTTCAAGTATGGAACATCCGCGTCGGCTCTAATAGATACTGCTTCGAGATTATACTCTGCTGTGAAAATTAATACTGCTCTGGAATAGACAAAAGAGAACCTAAACAAAAGCATTAAAAATGGAATGAGCATGGACAGATGAAGTGACTGGATTTGATCTAAGAGCTTAGCAAAGAATATAAACAGACTCTCCAGATATTATTATCTGGCCGAGGCAGAAATCTCCGAGTTCATTTTCCAGTCACGCCAAACCATATCAAGACCTTTTCGGCTCAATCGCCTGAAGTAGACTAAAGGGAATGAGGCAACAGAAGATAGATTAATCAAATTCAATAGGATTTCAGTAACTCATTCAGAATGTTACCTCAAAATAGGCATCATTCTTAAATTGCATCTTGACAGCATCATATTTCTTCTTCTTAAGCAATAGCATTATCTTGTACTACAAAGTATCTTAAAATGGAACTCACTCCGCACTCTATGTCTGGCCAGTATTGACATGCACGAAGCTACTTTCCAAAGTATCTTAAAATGCCTAGTTTTAGAGGAATTGCAATTTGTGGACTTCGAGACTAGTGGGGGATCTGTCAATAAGGAGACGTTGGATATACAGTCCAACACTGTGAAAAAGCTGTCTGTTTTTTAGTGTAAAGCCGTCACTGCGCCTAACCTGTTTTCACTGGAAATGCAAGGCGAGTATGAGAGTTTGTCCTTGGATGTTCCTAATTTGGGCAAAGCCGATATTGAGCTGAGGAAGCAAGAACAGTGCCCTTCTTTTAGGAGATTTTTTTATCCAAATTACGATGACATAGGGGAATATATGGTTCCATATTGCGGTGGAAGAAAACTCTTTGAAAAATTGAAAGATGGCTTAGGCCACGTCAATGAGCTCTCTCTCTGTGTGCGACAAGGTTGAGTATATATATATATATATATATATATTATATTTCCGCTTTCAATCCTACTATATCCGCCTAACATTCTACCTTTTATTGTGTGTGGGGATAGGTCGTGGGACTTAAGGAGGCCTCAAGAGGATGAATGAATTCAGACTGCTGATTTGATCCATATCTCCTCTGTTTTCTGCTTGTACTTTGTGACTAGTTGATACTGTGTTTTGAGTTCTTGCTATAGATTGTATGCAGGCATGTTTCGAAACAATTTGTTGATACTGTTACCACTAATTTAGGGGGAATCTATTAATTCTTGCAATAGCATGCAAGAATGTCGGCCAAGACCTTGCAGTGAGAGCAGTAGCCGAGGCTATACAAAGGTCAAGAGCTGGCCTCTCTGATTTAATGTTTAAAAAATACGGTTTGTTCTGGGTTTACGGTCCGAACCGTGTTGTGCTCACCCTTATTCGTTTAGAGTTAATTTTCCTATGGTTCAGATTCGATCGGACGTCTTTTTAATAAAAAAATCAATTGCTTAGAAATGCGTGATTCACTGTTCAAGTATGGAACATCCGCATCGGCTCTAATAGATACTGCTTCGAGATTATACTCTGCTGTGAAAATTAATACTGCTCTGGAATAGACAAAAGAGAACCTAAACAAAAGCATTAAAAATGGAATGAGCATGGACAGATGAAGTGACTGGATTTGATCTAAGAGCTTAGCAAAGAATATAAACAGACTCTCCAGATATTATTATCTGGCCGAGGCAGAAATCTCCGAGTTCATTTTCCAGTCACGCCAAACCATATCAAGACCTTTTCGGCTCAATCGCCTGAAGTAGACTAAAGGGAATGAGGCAACAGAAGATAGATTAATCAAATTCAATAGGATTTCAGTAACTCATTCAGAATGTTACCTCAAAATAGGCATCATTCTTAAATTGCATCTTGACAGCATCATATTTATTCTTCTTAAGCAATAGCATTATCTTGTACTACAAAGTATCTTAAAATGGAACTCACTCCGCACTCTATGTCTGGCCAGTATTGACATGCACGAAGCTACGTTCCAAAGTATCTTAAAATGCCTAGTTTTAGAGGAATTGCAATTTGTGGACTTCGAGACTAGTGGGAGATCTGTCAATAAGGAGACGTTGGATATACAGTCCAACACTGTGAAAAAAGCTGTCTGTTTTTTAGTGTAAAGCCGTCACTGCGCCTAACCTGTTTTCACTGGAAATGCAAGGCGAGTATGAGAGTTTGTCCTTAGATGTTCCTAATTTGGGCAAAGCCGATATTGAGCTGAGGAAGCAAGAACAGTGCCCTTCTTTTAGGAGATTTTTTTATCCAAATTAAAATGACATAGGGGAATATATGGATCCATATTGCGGTGGAAGAAAACTCTTTGAAAAATTGAAAGATGGCTTAGGCCACGTCAATGAGCTCTCTCTCTGTGTGCGACAAGGTTGGGTATATATATATTATATCTCCGCTTTCAATCCTACTATATCCGCCTAACATTCTACCTTTTATTGTGTGTGGGGATAGGTCGTGGGACTTAAGGAGGCCTCAAGAGGATGAATGAATTCAGGCTGCTGATTTGATCCATATCTCCTCTGTTTTCTGCTTGTACTTTGTGACTAGTTGATACTGTGTTTTGAGTTCTTGCTATAGATTGTATGCGGGCATGTTTTGAAACAATTTGTTGATACTGTTACCACTATTTTAGGGGGAATCTATTAATTCTTGCAATAGCATGCAAGAATGTCGGCCAAGACCTTGCAGTGAGAGCAGTAGCCGAGGCTATACAAAGGTCAAGAGCTGGCCTCTCTGATTTAATGTTTAAAAAATACGATTTGTTCTAGGTTTACGGTCCGAACCGTGTTGTGCTCACCCTTATTCGTTTAGAGTTAATTTTCCTACGGTTTAGATTTGATCTGACGTTTTTTTAATAAAAAAAATCAATTGCTTAGAAATGCGTGATTCACTGTTCAAGTATGGAACATCCGCGTCGGCTCTAATAGATACTGCTTCGAGATTATACTCTGCTTTGAAAATTAATACTGCTCTGGAATAGACAAAAGAGAACCTAAACAAAAGCATTAAAAATGGAATGAGCATGGACAGATGAAGTGACTGGATTTGATCTAAGAGCTTAGCAAAGAATATAAACAGACTCTCCAGATATTATTATCTGGCCGAGGCAGAAATCTCCGAGTTCATTTTCCAGTCACGCCAAACCATATCAAGACCTTTTCGGCTCAATCGCCTGAAGTAGACTAAAGGGAATGAGGCAACAGAAGATAGATTAATCAAATTCAATAGGATTTCAGTAACTCATTCAGAATGTTACCTCAAAATAGGCATCATTCTTAAATTGCATCTTGACAGCAGCATATTTCTTCTTCTTAAGCAATAGCATTATCTTGTACTACAAAGTATCTTAAAATGGAACTCACTCCGCACTCTATGTCTGGCCAGTATTGACATGCACGAAGCTACATTACAAAGTATCTTAAAATGCCTAGTTTTAGAGGAATTGCAATTGGTGGACTTCGAGACTAGTGGGGGATCTGTTAATAAGGAGACGTTGGATATACAGTCCAACACTGTGAAAAAGCTGTCTGTTTTTTAGTGTAAAGCCGTCACTGCGCCTAACCTGTTTTCACTGGAAATGCAAGGCGAGTATGAGAGTTTGTCCTTGGATGTTCCTAATTTGGGCAAAGCCGATATTGAGCTGAGGAAGCAAGAACAGTGCCCTTCTTTTAGGAGATTTTTTTTATCCAAATTACGATGACATAGGGGAATATATGGATCCATATTGCGGTGGAAGAAAACTCTTTGAAAAATTGAAAGATGGCTTAGGCCACGTCAATGAGCTCTCTCTCTGTGTGCGACAAGGTTGGGTATATATATATATATATATTATATTTCCGCTTTCAATCCTACTATATCCGCCTAACATTCTACCTTTTATTGTGTGTGGGGATAGGTCGTGGGACTTAAGGAGACCTCAAGAGGATGAATGAATTCAGGCTGCTGATTTGATCCATATCTCCTCTGTTTTCTGCTTGTACTTTGTGACTAGTTAATACTGTGTTTTGAGTTCTTGCTATAGATTGTATGCGGGCATGTTTTGAAACAATTTGTTGATACTGTTACCACTAATTTAGGGGGAATCTATTAATTCTTGCAATAGCATGCAAGAATATCGGCCAAGACCTCGCAGTGAGAGCAGTAGCCGAGGCTATACAAAGGTCAAGAGCTGGCCTCTCTGATTTAATGTTTAAAAAATACGGTTTGTTCTGGGTTTACGGTCCGAACCGTGTTGTGCTCACCCTTATTCGTTTAGAGTTAATTTTCCTACGGTTTAGATTTGATCGGACGTTTTTTTAATAAAAAAAATCAATTGCTTAGAAATGCGTGATTCACTGTTCAAGTATGGAACATCCGCATCGGCTCTAATAGATACTGCTTGGAGATTATACCCTGCTGTGAAAATTAATACTGCTCTGGAATAGACAAAAGAGAACCTAAACAAAAGCATTAAAAATGGAATGAGCATGGACAGATGAAGTGACTGGATTTGATCTAAGAGCTTAGCAAAGAATATAAACAGACTCTCCAGATATTATTATCTGGCCGAGGCAGAAATCTCCGAGTTCATTTTCCAGTCACGCCAAACCATATCAAGACCTTTTCGGCTCAATCGCCTGAAGTAGACTAAAGGGAATGAGGCAACAGAAGATAGATTAATCAAATTCAATAGGATTTCAGTAACTCATTCAGAATGTTACCTCAAAATAGGCATCATTCTTAAATTGCATCTTGACAGCAGCATATTTCTTCTTCTTAAGCAATAGCATTATCTTGTACTACAAAGTATCTTAAAATGGAACTCACTCCGCACTCTATGTCTGGCCAGTATTGACATGCACGAAGCTACGTTCCAAAGTATCTTAAAATGCCTAGTTTTAGAGGAATTGCAATTTGTAGACTTCGAGACTAGTGGGGGATCTGTCAATAAGGAGACGTTGGATATACAGTCCAACAATGTGAAAAAGCTGTCTGTTTTTTAGTGTAAAGCCGTCACTGCGCCTAACCTGTTTTCACTGGAAATGCAAGGCGAGTATGAGAGTTTGTCTTGGATGTTCCTAATTTGGGCAAAGCCGATATTGAGCTGAGGAAGCAAGAACAGTGCCCTTCTTTTAGGAGATTTTTTTATCCAAATTACGATGACATAGGGGAATATATGGATCCATATTGCGGTGGAAGAAAACTCTTTGAAAAATTGAAAGATGGCTTAGGCCACGTCAATGAGCTCTCTCTCTGTGTGCGACAAGGTTGGGTATATATATTATATTTCCGCTTTCAATCCTACTATATCCGCCTAACATTCTACCTTTTATTGTGTGTGGGGATAGGTCGTGGGACTTAAGGAGGCCTCAAGAGGATGAATGAATTCAGGCTGCTGATTTGATCCATATCTCCTCTGTTTTCTGCTTGTACTTTGTGACTAGTTGATACTGTGTTTTGAGTTCTTGCTATAGATTGTATGCGGGCATGTTTTGAAACAATTTGTTGATACTGTTACCACTATTTTAGGGGGAATCTATTAATTCTTGCAATAGCATGCAAGAATGTCGGCCAAGACCTTGCAGTGAGAGCAGTAGCCGAGGCTATACAAAGGTCAAGAGCTGGCCTCTCTGATTTAATGTTTAAAAAATACGATTTGTTCTAGGTTTACGGTCCGAACCGTGTTGTGCTCACCCTTATTCGTTTAGAGTTAATTTTCCTACGGTTTAGATTTGATCTGACGTTTTTTTAATAAAAAAAATCAATTGCTTAGAAATGCGTGATTCACTGTTCAAGTATGGAACATCCGCGTCGGCTCTAATAGATACTGCTTCGAGATTATACTCTGCTTTGAAAATTAATACTGCTCTGGAATAGACAAAAGAGAACCTAAACAAAAGCATTAAAAATGGAATGAGCATGGACAGATGAAGTGACTGGATTTGATCTAAGAGCTTAGCAAAGAATATAAACAGACTCTCCAGATATTATTATCTGGCCGAGGCAGAAATCTCCGAGTTCATTTTCCAGTCACGCCAAACCATATCAAGACCTTTTCGGCTCAATCGCCTGAAGTAGACTAAAGGGAATGAGGCAACAGAAGATAGATTAATCAAATTCAATAGGATTTCAGTAACTCATTCAGAATGTTACCTCAAAATAGGCATCATTCTTAAATTGCATCTTGACAGCAGCATATTTCTTCTTCTTAAGCAATAGCATTATCTTGTACTACAAAGTATCTTAAAATGGAACTCACTCCGCACTCTATGTCTGGCCAGTATTGACATGCACGAAGCTACATTACAAAGTATCTTAAAATGCCTAGTTTTAGAGGAATTGCAATTGGTGGACTTCGAGACTAGTGGGGGATCTGTTAATAAGGAGACGTTGGATATACAGTCCAACACTGTGAAAAAGCTGTCTGTTTTTTAGTGTAAAGCCGTCACTGCGCCTAACCTGTTTTCACTGGAAATGCAAGGCGAGTATGAGAGTTTGTCCTTGGATGTTCCTAATTTGGGCAAAGCCGATATTGAGCTGAGGAAGCAAGAACAGTGCCCTTCTTTTAGGAGATTTTTTTTATCCAAATTACGATGACATAGGGGAATATATGGATCCATATTGCGGTGGAAGAAAACTCTTTGAAAAATTGAAAGATGGCTTAGGCCACGTCAATGAGCTCTCTCTCTGTGTGCGACAAGGTTGGGTATATATATATTATATTTCCGCTTTCAATCCTACTATATCCGCCTAACATTCTACCTTTTATTGTGTGTGGGGATAGGTCGTGGGACTTAAGGAGACCTCAAGAGGATGAATGAATTCAGGCTGCTGATTTGATCCATATCTCCTCTGTTTTCTGCTTGTACTTTGTGACTAGTTAATACTGTGTTTTGAGTTCTTGCTATAGATTGTATGCGGGCATGTTTTGAAACAATTTGTTGATACTGTTACCACTAATTTAGGGAGAATCTATTAATTCTTGCAATAGCATGCAAGAATGTCGGCCAAGACCTCGCAGTGAGAGCAGTAGCCGAGGCTATACAAAGGTCAAGAGCTGGCCTCTCTGATTTAATGTTTAAAAAATACGGTTTGTTCTGGGTTTACGGTCCGAACCGTGTTGTGCTCACCCTTATTCGTTTAGAGTTAATTTTCCTACGGTTTAGATTTGATCGGACGTTTTTTTAATAAAAAAAATCAATTGCTTAGAAATGCGTGATTCACTGTTCAAGTATGGAACATCCGCATCGGCTCTAATAGATACTGCTTGGAGATTATACCCTGCTGTGAAAATTAATACTGCTCTGGAATAGACAAAAGAGAACCTAAACAAAAGCATTAAAAATGGAATGAGCATGGACAGATGAAGTGACTGGATTTGATCTAAGAGCTTAGCAAAGAATATAAACAGACTCTCCAGATATTATTATCTGGCCGAGGCAGAAATCTCCGAGTTCATTTTCCAGTCACGCCAAACCATATCAAGACCTTTTCGGCTCAATCGCCTGAAGTAGACTAAAGGGAATGAGGCAACAGAAGATAGATTAATCAAATTCAATAGGATTTCAGTAACTCATTCAGAATGTTACCTCAAAATAGGCATCATTCTTAAATTGCATCTTGACAGCAGCATATTTCTTCTTCTTAAGCAATAGCATTATCTTGTACTACAAAGTATCTTAAAATGGAACTCACTCCGCACTCTATGTCTGGCCAGTATTGACATGCACGAAGCTACGTTCCAAAGTATCTTAAAATGCCTAGTTTTAGAGGAATTGCAATTTGTAGACTTCGAGACTAGTGGGGGATCTGTCAATAAGGAGACGTTGGATATACAGTCCAACAATGTGAAAAAGCTGTCTGTTTTTTAGTGTAAAGCCGTCACTGCGCCTAACCTGTTTTCACTGGAAATGCAAGGCGAGTATGAGAGTTTGTCTTGGATGTTCCTAATTTGGGCAAAGCCGATATTGAGCTGAGGAAGCAAGAACAGTGCCCTTCTTTTAGGAGATTTTTTTATCCAAATTACGATGACATAGGGGAATATATGGATCCATATTGCGGTGGAAGAAAACTCTTTGAAAAATTGAAAGATGGCTTAGGCCACGTCAATGAGCTCTCTCTCTGTGTGCGACAAGGTTGGGTATATATATTATATTTCCGCTTTCAATCCTACTATATCCGCCTAACATTCTACCTTTTATTGTGTGTGGGGATAGGTCGTGGGACTTAAGGAGGCCTCAAGAGGATGAATGAATTCAGGCTGCTGATTTGATCCATATCTACTCTGTTTTCTGCTTGTACTTTGTGACTAGTTGATACTGTGTTTTGAGTTCTTGCTATAGATTGTATGCGGGCATGTTTTGAAACAATTTGTTGATACTGTTACTACTATTTTAGGGGGAATCTATTAATTCTTGCAATAGCTAAAGGGGGTGTGGTTGATCTTGCCTAGGGTAGTCACCATTTGACTTTAAAATTTGTAAATGAGAGTTTATCTTTGATCCTATTCCTACTTGATTAGACTTAATTATTAATTGGAACATAGAAATTTGAATGGAGAACACCAATTTTTTTTTTTTTTTTTGCAATATGGACCCCAAAAAATTGGTTATTGCTATATCATTTTATTCCATACTATTATATTTTTATTTATTTTCTTAATAGAAACTTGTTTTTTTTTTATTTTGTTATATACTTAATTGATAGTATATTATAAGCCTTTTCATAATGGTAGCAGACCTTTGACTCATTTTAGGCTTTAATTAAAATGCTTTGTCAACCCATTTTACGCTTTAGATGTTGAGCAATGAGCTTCAGGAATGATTCATATATATATATATATATATATATATATATCTTATAAAAGAAATTGGCTAAAGGCTCCCAAGATTGAATTTCATTGCTCACCGTTGGATGAGAATTCCAATTGAAATCATGTCCGTCCCAGTCATTGCTCCATATCTAATCTCATGGGTCGGGTTCAACCTGTTTTATTCAACTTTCTTCCTCCGCTCGGCATTTGTCTTCGACCACAAAAAAATATTTCCACAATCCGCTCGATTTTGCAGGACTCCGTGCGCTCATCCCTTCGCAAGCGAGCGCCGCCGTCGCTTCCTAGCTTCTTCCGTCGTCGCCGCTCGATTGTTCCGTAGGGTTCACCTCCTGGCCCGCCATGTACCCAGGGGCCCAGCTCTGATCACTGGATAATTTCCCACAACCTGCTCGATTCCGAAAAACGTCGGGCGCCCGTCCATTTGCAGATCAGCAGCGCCGCCGCTCGTAGCTGATTCCGGGCTCGCCGATCGATTCTCCTGATGGGTTTTCCTCCTTGGCCGCCTTGTACCCAGGTACCCATCTTTGATAACGGTTCAATGTACACTTTTTTCTGCTTTTTGTTCCTCTTCTTGCTTGCTTGTTGTTTCCTTTGTCTGTGAACTCCGCTGGTGTTTCCCATTGGTTTTTTCCCATCATATGCACAGCGGTTGCTTGCTTGCTTGCTATCTGCTTCCTTTTCCTGTGAATTAATATCCAGCGAAATTACAGCCGGTTAAGTCCTTTAAATATTTCATTCCTATCAAATTTCTGTTAAATATTTAAAAACTAAAATCACTCAATCAAATTATTTTAGACTTATATCAAAAAGATAAAAGAAAAAAACAAAACTCAGGCGCCAAAACATTTAAGTTCGCTGCGAGCGGGCGGAATTTCATTTTCATATATATTCATTTAATAGGCGCATTTCGAATTCCATCTCATTTCGGAAGGGTGAGCAGCTATTTGCCTTTCAGATTGCGTTCCCATCGCTTCAGGTATTGAACTTTGAGCGAAATGTCTTTTGCTTCATATATTTATCTGATGTCCATTATGTTGTGTTTGTGTTATTATGCGATCAGGTTTTAACATTGAGTTCACCTTCCAGCTTCTTCTGCAGGAAAATTATGTCCATATATTGGATTCTCTTTTTACGATTTTCCTTGCTTAGTGTATTTATGATGTTTCTCTCTTCCATTTTTAGGTTGTATATTCATTATACTAAATAGGAGTTTGTGTTAATATGCGATTGCTTTGAGTTGACGTATTTATCATTGAGTACTATACGCTTCTGTTCAGTTATTGAATTCTCATTTTCTTGAGCGGTGCTTCATGTATTTAGCTTGTAGATAATGTATTCATGATGTTTTTCTCTTCCATTTTTAGCTTGTAGATTCATTATGTTCAATAAGAAATTGTGTTAATATGCGATGTCTTTTGAGTTATTTAACATTGAGTTTAGGTCTCGTTCTGTTTAAGTTGAGATAGAATATCTAGTAGAACTCTTTTTTGCCTTTAAGAGATCACCATGTGTGGATTAATTCCGATCTTGCTACAAATAAATCTCCAAACTGGAAATAATATTGAGTTGTTTGCTATTTTTGATTTATATGATTTTTACATGATTTGTGTTATTTAACATTAATATTTTGAGTTAGCTGAAAAATAGGAACTGCACAAATTTGTTAAAGCATTTTGTATTGATTGCGTAGCTACTGAAATCAACGATTGGTTTTATATGATGTGTGCAGTCATATATTGTTATAGAGAATACACCAAAGTGGCTGCCCAACATAAAATATCTTGAAATAGATGAGGATGAAGTGTTTGTACATTTGTATCCTTCTTATACTACTATGATGCTCTTATTGATCAAATTGTTGCAGAACTAAAGAAACTGACCGTTAAAATCAAGAAGGTCTTATTGATAACCAAAGCACATGGGTTACATGTATTTGACAAAATATTAGAGTGGGTTTGAGGTTTAAACAAATTGAAAATCTCTGTTACACACATAAACCGCTACAGTATTCCGTTGAAAACTGTAACATGATTCCAACTAAGAGTTTATTGAAGAATCCACATCTGCGGGTTCTTGTTATGGTGGGATATGATACGTGTGACCAGAACATTCCACAGAATCCCATTCCAGTTGGAATTCACTCCAATCCCTATGCCTAGACATGGCCGGTTGAATTGAACCGGCGGTTCCGGTTGGAACCGCCGGTTTGTTGGTTCCCTTCCGTCAATGGGCCTTATTGACCGGTTCGGTTAACCGGCCCGACCATCATTTCACACACATTGCCAGTATTTTGTTCGTGTGTAGGGATAGGTCGTGTGACTTCAGGTGGCCTGAAGAGGATGAATGAATTCAGGCTGCTAATTCGATCCATGTCTTCTCTGTTTTCTGTTTGTACTTGGGTGACTAGTTGATACTGTTACCATGTTTTGAATTCTTGCCGATTGCATGCGGGCATTATTTGAAACAATTCTTTGATACTGTCACCATTTTTTTTGCAGACCATTGACTTGAAGATAGTTTTGAGCATCAGAAAGATGCGGTGCTCTTTCTGTTTCAGATATTGATTGTTGTTGTGTAAGTCTTTCTCCTGCTGCCAATAGTATTATACATAAAAAAAGAAGCATATTTGAGACATATGGTTGTCCATCTCCTTCCCCTTTGAAGGTATGTGTTAACCGTAAAATACTTGAAGAGGGAAGAAAGATCAAGAACTGAATTGAAGGAATGAGAAATATTACAGAATTGAACTGGAATTGAATTATAATGCTGAAATTAACGAAAGCGGGAAAAAAAGCAGAAAACTAAAGAAAAAAATATAATGCGGCTTCTTTGAGAAGGATTGGAGGTGTCTCATTTGATGTTGACTTTGGTGCTTTATAGAATCCTCCAATGCGATTTCAAGCTCTCAACTGCCCATTATCACAACTCACGTCCTCTCTACTACATTGACCGCAACTGCCTTCTGACATTCAATATTAAGCCTCGATAACTCTTAAGTCCTAGGCCGGACTAATACTTAAATAAAAATTGGGTCGAATGCGGATTGGGTTTAGATATTTGTTTAGTTAACAGATGCCCCCCGCGCAATTTGTCTGATTAGGACTTCCAAGACAAATATGTGTGTTAAAATAGAAACTTGGCCTGGCCACTCTCTATCTCAACGCTCAGCTGCCAGGGAGTGTTCCACGAGAGCTGCCACTCCGTTTTACCCGGCCGTCGTTCACGCTCGTCCATCACTACTTGAACTTCGCCAGCTGTCGCTCGAGTGCTTCAACTGCCGTCCCAGTGTCCCAGCTGCCATGAAGAAACCACCGCTCTCGACCGCCACTCGAGGACCTCCAGCCGCCGTTGGCCTCTGGCCAGCCGCCATGGACCAAGCTCTAGCTGCCACTATATCTTCCTCAGCCATCGCCGTGTGTTTGCCGGCCGCACGAGCCTTAGCCGCCGTGTCTCTCTATTCTGGCCGCCTTCGCTCACCATCACGCAACCACCATGGTTTGTCTCAACGCCAGCCGCCATCACAGCATTGGCCGCCCGAGCTCGTCAGCCATAACCGTTTTCGTTGATGGAAATGTCGGAGCCTTGATGTTGGTGGCAGCATGAGACCAAGATGGACGGGAATGGGGATGACGAGGTGATGGGCAGCACCTTCTCAGACGAAATGAGAAGGTCCGCCTCCGTTGAAGTTGAAGACGAGGGTTGCCGCCGACAGTGGTAGATGACGGGGAGGATGAGGTTAACCTTTGTCTGAGTTTAGTGGCTGCTGAGGAGGTTGCCGGGCTGACTGGTGGCGGGAGCGGCAGCGGGCTATATGAGGAAGATGACCGGAAGGCCGGGGTGAACAGTTGCGGGTCGCCGGGGTTTGAGCGGGAAGACGATAAAGGTTGTAGCAGCGGCTGTATGCAAGAAGTAATTGGACTGTTGATGTTCGTGTCTTTGCCTGGAGAATGTAAATCAATTAAAGTGGGAAGGTTATAACTTGTGTAATACATTGTATGTATCTGTCTGGTGTTGGAAGGAGGGTAAATAGTTAATAACTTGGTGGACTGGTCAAAGAAGCTTGTTGGATGAATTAATGAAACGGAGAGATGAATTGCAAAGTTGGAAAAGTTGGGCCAAGTGTTTGTTTCTGCCGCCATCTTGTTACTATGGCTTAAGTTTGTGAATTATTAATTTTTTTAATTTTTTTATTAATTTTTTTCCCCAAAAGTTTTATTTACATTAGATAGGACTTCCTGGCGGGCTCTCGGCCGCCGTTACTCAGCCACCCGGCCTCCAGGGCCGTCATCGATGGCGTTTTAGGGCCACTATCCTGGATTGTTTCCACTACGGGTTTCTGTAGCTGTCACCAATGTTGGTTCGTCTTCCTCTTTACTGGACTTCACATCCTTGAAATGAGTCTGGTATGTAAGCTGACGCTTCTTATTTTGTTCCTCAAGAAACTTTTCCAAGCGGGCCACCTTTTCGGCCAACTGGGCAAGATCAGTGTAGTCCTGAACAATTAAATGTTTCTTTAATTTAGGCAACATATTCGTCACTGCAATATTGACTATCTCCCTATTAGGGACTGCCATTGTGCATCGTCTTTAACCCGTTGTAGTCTATTAATAAATGTGTTTGCCACCTTATCGGCAACCTGCTTAGCATTAGTAAGGTCTGGAGACTCACCTGTGTCAGCGGCGTATGGAATCTGTCATGGAATGCTCGCTCCAAATCGGCCCAATTTTGAATTGAATTAGGCCGCAAGGATGCATACCACACAAAGGCGGGTCCAGTGAGAGATGAGCTGAATAGTCTCACTTCAGCCAATCGTTGGCCGCTTCACCACACTGTGTGGTGAATCTGCCCACGTGCTCCACTGTAGACTTTCCGTCGTCCCCTGAGAACATAGTAAATTCGGGCATCTTGAAGCCCTTGGGATACTGTTGCACAGAGTCCACCCAGTTAGGATAGGGTTTTCTGTATGTAGGCCGCTCCATCGGCCTTAGTTGAATCCCAAAGTGCTGTTGCATCATGCCTGCCAGCAACTCGGGTGAGACCGCCGGTACCTGTGTAGGAGGCATGACGGCTGGGGGTGTAGTAGAAGCAATATCGGCTGGTGTGGCAGGAGTCGCAGCCACTCCACATGGCTGTGGCGTCGGCCCCCAGGGCTGTGGCGCCTGCCCCCTAGCTGTGGCGCTTGCCCCCCTGGCTGTGGCGTGTGCCCCCAGGGTTGTGGCACCTGCCCCCTGGTTGTGGCGTCTGCCCCCAGAGCTGTGGCGCCTGTACTGGCGAGTGGTTAGCCACATACAGTGTGGTTGAAATATTTTGCATGGGAGGTGCCTCTTGTCGTGGCGGTATGCCAAGGCCACTGGAGGCTGCCGTATAGCCTTGAGAAGCGCTGGAGGCCATTAAACAGCCTGGTGTCGCGTAGATTGGCACTGAAGATGCCGCATAACCATAGTTCAGCATCGTGAGTGTCGCTAGAGTGAAGGCATAAGCAGCCTGATGTGGGAGTGTGATCGGACTAGCCAGGCCTCCTATCTCTGGGAGTGGCGGCTGGCCAGGTGAGGTGCCCCAAGTCCTTTGTTGGCCGCCTGACGGCCCTGGACATGGGAGGCTAGGCGGCACATTAGCGCCGTTTGCAGAAGCGGTTATTTCTTGTTGAGCTCTCAATGAACTGAACCCTCTAACAATTTGATCGGCCATGGCAGGCCGCAATACATCCATAAGATGCCTCGTAAGTAACGGTATGAATTCGGCCATAGATTCTGTCATTGAAAGCCGCATCTGCTCCGTCAAGGTGGGGATTTGCATAATCCCCTGTTGTGGTTAGGTGGAACTCGCCGTCTCAACAACATCCTCAGTCAATGTTCGAACCGGCGTCTTATCCTGTATCGACATTCTTCAAATTGCTTTGTCAGATCACTAACAATCTTTCCAGATTTGAGATGCATACACCTCTGTGAAGCGGATATGGCTTCAACTTCGGTCCCACTGGGCGTGCCAATTTGTTAACCGTAAAAAACTCGAAGAAGGAAGAAAGGTCAAGAACTGAATTGAAGGAACGAGAAAGATTATAGAATTGAACTGGAATTGAATTACAATACTGAAATTAACGAAAGCGATAAAGAATTTAAGGCAGAAAGCGATAAATGAATGAAAAATGCAGAAAGCGGGAAAAGAAAGCAGAAAACTAAAGAAAAAAATATAATGCGGCTTCTTTGAGAAGGATTGGAGGTGTCTCATTTGATGCCGACTTTGGTGCTTTATAGAATCCTCCAATGCAGTTTCAAGCTCTCAACTGCCCATTATCACAACTCACTACCTCTATGCTACCTTGACTGCAACTGCCTTCTGACATTCAATATTAAGCTTCGATAACTCTTAAGTACTAGGCCGGACTAATACTTTGGGCCGAATGCGGATTGGGTTTAGATCTTTGTTTAGTTAACAGTATGAAACATAAGAAAAATGCCTTAGCTTAACTGTGTTTCATTTGCAGCACAGCAGCAGAGACTCAGAGTAGAGAACTACGTTCATAGAATTAGTATATCCACACCACTAAAATTATTTTTCTCTTGATTGAGTATATATAAAGATGTTGAACCAATGCAAACACTATTAGTTAATGAAAATAAGGAGGTTTAAATATGGGTATTATCTTATCCCATTTTGATTATATTGTGATTTGGTACGCACGACTTAAAAATTTGTAACTGAGAGTTTATCATTGATCCCACCTGATTAGACTAAATAATTAATTGGAGCAAAGCTACAAATTTGAATGGATAACACCAAAAAATTGGTTATTGTTGTAGTATTATTTTATTCCATACTAGTATTTTATTTATTTATTTTCTTAATAGAAATTTGTTTTATTATTATATAATTAATATTCCCTCCGTCTTCGAATAAATGAAACATTGGCATAATAACTATTATTCATTAAGAAACTTTGATTCGACTTTTTAACACAGTTATATAAGATAAAACATAGTCAAGTGAGATCTTATTGGATTCGTCTAATCGCGTAGATTTATATTATCAAATTTTTATTTTTATACAATTAAAGATATTGAGCGTTAAAAATATATATTGAATTGCATGAAATGCAGAAATGTTTCAATTATTGGAAAACGGAGGGAGTATATTATAGGCCTTTTCAGGATGGTAGCAGGCCTTTGGCTCATTTTAGGCTTTAAAAACAGGTGATTTACATTGCTTTTTTGGAAGAAAAAAAAAAAGTGATGAGAATTATTATTTTTTAAAAAAAAAGTGTAGGCAAAACTAAAAGAAGCTCGTCTTGTGATCTTATTGTTTGAAAATGTCAGAGGATAATAACTCTTCCTGAAAATATAAAAAGTAGTGATAAGTGATTACAGTTCCAAATTCTTGATTGTTAGGGCCGACGATCTGCCAGCTCCCTCAGCAATGCCACAACCTCTGCGGATGATCCCAACAAGTATCGAGCACTGGACCGTTTTCGGCCCACGGCACATGAGAAGTAATTGTCCCCCTTGAGATCAAGAACCGATGACCCTTCATGCATGCTCATCTTGTCACGCATCCTGCACCACCAGTCCCCATTCACTACTCTCTTCTCAGCGGCCGGTAACGGTGGAGGTGCTTTCCGACAGAATGCATGCTGCAACCCTGTTGAACTTGAACTGTACCTATTCAAAGGGTTGGCTACTTTGGCCCTTGCTGCACTAGGTGCTGCTGTAGAAGGAAGATCCGGCTCGAAGAATGTATAAATGTCCTCATCCTGCAAAAGATTCAATTAGGTGACAGCACATGATAATGAAGCACATCAGAAAATTATTGGGAAATAGCTCTAAAGACACATGTATATACCTTTGGTAGAAAATGTCCGACACACAAAACATAATCGATTGGAGTTTTGGCCTCATTGCCATGAATGATTTCCGCAAGGATTCTATCAATTGCAGCACCCTGATACGAATCAGGCAATAAATCTTTATGTTTGATGTAAGAAAATACTTATGATGTTTAGTTGCATTTGTGGGGTGTTTTGAGATGTTTTTCCCAAGTTTGTGGGCTAAAAAGTACTACTTTGTAAAGCACAAAAGTGCAACCATGGTTATCTTATTACTTCTCAAAATTATCAAGGGAAATAAACTCACTTTTGTTACTCCAACTGCTCGGACCTCAACAGATCGCCCCCCTTGGACGACGTCCACAGAGGCATTTGAAATTGGGCCTGTCCATAGGTGCTGCAGGAGATCCTTCGACTGAAGCTTCCCAAATTCGACATCTGATGATACAATCAACAACCACTGGTAAAGGCAAAGGATACAATTGGAAAGAGGGCTTTTAGGAAAACATGAATTTACCTGCATACTTATAATTCCAAACAAGAGACGTCTCACGGACCTCAAAATGGGAGCGTGGTGTTCTCTCGGTGAAATATTCAAACACGTGCTGAAGGATGCAAAAATGAGGCAGGATTTGATTGAAAAATGTTGACAAGTGCATACAACATGAGAACATATTCAACACACACCTTCACGCTGTCGACCCAATCCATATTAAGGTTATCAGGCATGGTTGTCATCCAATCTCCTGTAGTTTGTCGCAGAAACATCCCGTGTTCGGATGCTAACCACAGATTATATTCTCCAAAATTCTGAAAAATATGTCGAGTCAACAAGTTGAATTTGGTAAAGCAAAAGGTGAATCATATGCCAAAGCAAAAAACCTCATCAAGAACACTTCGGTCACTCCCACTAAGGACAATTATAGTCGTCCTTGGGTCATCGCAGAGTTTTTTCAAGGGTTCTCTCAAATCAGGATGCAACTTAGGCTCCATTTCCTTAAACTGATCAATCCTTCTTCCTTGGGTCTCCACGGCTTCAGTCAGTGTCGCATTAAATCCCTGACAAGGATTTCTAGGGATATCAACACAAATCAATGTTCATATAGAAGTAGATTGTAATAGACAACAAACTTCAAAAGTTTGTGCAAAAGCAATCAATACCAGAATAAGTAAACGGTTGTTTGAATGCAAGTAGCGCTGAACAGCCTCTTCTTTAGGAAGTAAAGGTGGAATTTGTCGAGTCCTAAGCTGTGCTTCAACAACTGTATCGTTGAGTTCACTGCTTATAAAAAGGATCGTAAGAAGTAAGTTTAAAACAAAACTATATGAAGAAATTCATCAGTTTAGGGCGCAAGAAATCATATTGGCTACAATGTTTATCCTGTACCTTACAAAAGTTTCAGCCCATTCTTGGGATGTATGAGTAGTAATATGTGTGAAATTATGCCGGTGCCGTTTCTCCCTTTCATCAGCCGGCATCGACAAGGCATAACCAATTGATGAAGCAACTTCAGTAACATTCCAAGGGTTAACCAAAATTGCTCCGGCACCAAGGGATTGTGCTGCGCCAGCAAACTGGTAAAGGAAAACGAACACAAAAATCTCTTTCAATTTATATTTTATATTCTCTCTTCCATCTTTCTACCAGTGCAGATCATATATAAATAATTACGCTTCTTGATCAGATATATATTGTATTTTCTCTACATATCTTAAAATTAGCTGAGCATCCGTTTCAGCAGAATGAAAATAAGGCAAAGTGAAACAATATGAGCTACGATGCACCGTCTACTGATAGATGCAAAAGTTGCCCACATAGAGAACCAAACATCCATGCAAGTCAGTCATCTAGTGACGGGCATTAAATCAAATGATGTGTCACAAAGTACAGTAGAATGGTTACCTCACTCAGAATGAGTACCCCTTTCTTGGAAGCTTGGCAGGCCACATATTCATAGCTCACAAGATTCATTCCATCCCTTAAAGACGTGACCAGAGCAACATCTAAAAGAAAAATTCTACAGTAAGAAAGGGAAAAAGATGGCAACCTACACATGAGATGACTAACAAGTGAGATAATACATTGACCACCATCAAATTTTAACTGGAAGATGCAGATGTAAGTTCTGAAAATGCATAGGTCGTGCTCAATTGCACAAGTAGAACATGACTCTAGCTGTAGTTTCCACGTTCTTTAATGTGTTTTCACAAAAGATAAACAGGTTGTTGATTCAAGGCTTCCTTCAGCGATTTCTAATTACATGCAGGTTGGAGGCAAACATGTTCTTAAATATCACAAGGTTTTAGCTTCAAATAACATAAGACAAGTAACTGATTGATTCATTCGGGACCTAATCTGTTGCAATATAAGCAATCAAATTGATAGAACAACATAAAAGAGTACCAGTGACGGCATAAAGTGCACATAGTGCATGAAAATCAAGAGATCTGTCCTGCAAATAAAGGAAAACAACTGGTGTTAGGCATTCTTATTTTTTTCCATTCTAAGCTGTGTGTTGAGGTGAACCCTCTTCTGTCTATAATCTTAAAAGTTCAGGAAACAAAATCAATGGTATCTCAAACAACGTATGGAATATATATAGCCACTCAATCCAATTATAGAATAAATGAATTAGACAATTCAGTATAGATCAATAGGATTCACACTGTTGTAAGTAGTTCTGTATTTGGATTCTAATTGTAGGTTACAAAGGAAGCCGTATCTTTTTGCCAAACAAAAATTAACCGCAATTATACAACTGAGGGTTTTTCTTTATAAGTACAGAACTACAGATATAAAATACAGAGAACATATGCATAGTATGAGATCTCACTAAATGATGGATAGGGACAGCTGTAAGTGTTCCGAATCTTCCATTAATCCTTCCGACAATTTCATGAACCTGGGATGAGAGCTTCTGATCTGAAACAATGACCACAATCATTAAATGAGATGGCAGATATAGCATGCATGTAAACACTGGAAGAGAAAGATGGAAAAAGACAATCATGAAATGACTATATAATCAATCATGTGCAGTAGTGTAAGCAGTTGAGGTAAAGGCTTTTAAGCTGTGATAGACAAGAAATTGCTGAACTTGCCACAAAAGATACAGAAACAAGAGTACTCAAATTTATCTCACACAATCAATCATCGTTATCCTTTTCTCCACTGACCAATAAATGTTTTAAGAGGAATAAAGCAACCTTGCACAAGATCCATGATTTGTTTAGAGTAATCCTTGCAATGATGGTAAATTGGCAGAAAGTTTTGCTTGGTGTAAATGCTTAAACACAAATCACAATAATTCTATATCTAGAGTGCAATATATAAACACAAATGCATATAACGGGAAGTGACAGTGAGAAACAAGCTAAAAAAATGAGAGTACATACATTCGGGAACATCTGTCCTTGTTGGTACGGCGATTTGTACTAAAACTACCTTGTCACGCCATATTGGATTTTCTTCAAGAAATTTTTCAAATGCTAAAATCTTTTGGGGTATTCCCTTAATCATATCCAGACGGTCTACCCCTAGCATTACCTGTTCATATGCATAAAAGGTGCATAAATATAAAAAACAACTCGATTGAAATGCCCATAACACAATATATTGAGATCTGGCCCGCAACAATCTGCAGCATATAAAGAAATGAACACCATCTCAATATCAAAATTTGTTCTGCTAATAACAGAAAATTCAAAAGTATGTTTCTTGATTGCTTGACCCTATAAGAAGCTGAAACAGTAAATGTTATGATACTGATGAGATAATATAACAACATAATATCATGTCATCAAATGATAACAAATGCTTCCACAGGTAAGGAAAAATGTATTTGACCAGGGGAATGATTAGATTATTATACTCAAAGATGATTCAACCCATAATAGAGAGAATGCACAATGCATAGGACTGGCTATAGTGCCTTCACATCCCATATTTACCTTTCTGCCAGCAAATCTCTCTTCCAATTCTTTGATGTGATTCTTCACTTGGGGAAGCTCAAGGGCTCGTATGAACCGATCAGAATCTATACCAATGGGAAACTGTGGAACAAAGTCAAAATGAATTTAGTTCTGAATGCATCTTAAAATGATAGTATACTGTAATTTATTGCTTGTTTAAGGCGTAAGAGGGAAAGTTCTGGCAGTTTATGCTTATACCGCAGCCACACGAGTCAGCTTTCCCTGATCTTCTACACCATCAGGTGTGCCTTCAAGCCCCAGAATACGAGTGCAAGCACTTACAAAGTGTCTTGCATAATCATAAGTGTGGAATCTGGAAAAGTTTTCAAAATAAAATGTGGAAGATCAAAATAAGCTAGAAAGAATAAACTCCACCATCATTAAGTCTTGTTCAGTTAAAATAAGTTCAGGCACATGCAGGATATTATGCACTTACAAATTCATTCATGATATTACAGCCTCTTCAAACTAAATGACAGCCATGTTGTAAACAAATGAAACAATATTGTGAGCATCTTATTCATGGACTGAAGTGATCCAATTAAATAGAGTATATGACTAGAAACATTTATCATTAAATCTCTTAGGTCAACCTTGGGTGGGATCCTTTTATGCTAAGGTAGTAATTTACCTTCAGCCCCACCTAAAGATGGACAGAGATTAATCTAAACTGTTGTGTTATCACACATTTACCAATCACAAGTATTATAGCTCTCCTTCCAACAAAAAAAGCTTAGAGTATTACAGCTGTCTGTGTTCTTTATTCCTAGTAGCCAAACATTGAGTTCCTAAAGTCAGTCAGAAGTGCAGACAAACTCAAAACATTTTACATCCATACTCCTATGGTACCAAGACAAAATAAAAAAGCAGGAGTGATCTATTAAAATATAACAAAGGACCCACCCAACCAAATCTGCAGCAAGAACAGATCTCAACAGCTCTGATCTTGATGGCAACGTACGGTGAATTTCTGAAGAGGGGAAAGGTGTATGGAGAAACCAACCCACTTTCATTTTGCTGTTATACTCTTTCAGGCATTTGGGAAGAAACATCAAATGATAATCATGGCACCAGACAACATCACCTTCCTTGTAATGCTGATTTACAACATCAGCAAACAACTGGTTTGCTTTCTTGTAAGCAGCAAACTGAGATTGGAAACTACGGGTGGTTGCAAGCCTATCTTCTTGTGGTAATCCAAGGTAATGAAAAAGTGGCCATAATATGTTGTTACAGTAGCCATTGTAGTATTGGTGGACAATTTCTTCATCAAGGAACACTGGGATACACCTCTGCAGTCAGCGATGAATGAATGTTACTCTAGTTTGGACTGTAGTACAGGATACCACACAAAATTAACATACGAGTCCCACATCCTATTGATGATCTATATGCTAATGTTCAGAAACAGCTGAGGAATATTATAAGATTACAAATGAATAAGTCCTTGAAGGAACAAACCTTTTCCGCTAGAGCTTTGGTTAGTGATCTCTGCCCGACTTCGTCAGGAACATTAACACCAGCCCATCCTATCCATCTAGCTTCAAATTCATTGATGCCTTTCACAGTACACAATTGGAAATTTTCCGGACTCAATGGTGATATAAAATGGTACACCAAATGGTTGAAAATCGAAATGCAAATTGAAAAAACACAATAGCTGAAGGATTGATCTCAACAAATGTAATTCTTACCTAAAAGAGCACTAACCAGGCCTCCCACACTTATCTCAAGAGCCCATGAGTTTTCACTCTTTCTAATAGCAGAAACAGGGAGCCGGTTTGCAACCACCAGTAACCTCTGTTTTCGAGCACGAGTCTCCTGCTTTTCGCATCCATCAGTCACATGTGTAAAGCCATTTCCTCCAAAGATATCGTCCTCTTGAGATCCTTTTTCTTTATCTGACGGATAATGGTCATTCATGTTTCCCGAAATATCGACATCCCCATTAATCTCTTTTGATTCTTCATTAGATTGGGAAGCCCGGGTAGATCTTCTGAGTTCTCTTTCTCGCAATAGCCTTTCAAGTCTGCTTGTTGGTATGGCCAAAGGAGAGTTGCTTTGGTTGTCAAGCATATGAAGCAGTTCTTCCTGCAGCCAACATCAATAAACAATTATCCTAACATAGATTAGAGTGCCAAATTATATGAATCAAATCAATCATGTATTGTTCCCAGACGCTATATTTGTATCCGACACTGTCATTTCATGCTTTCCTACTTAAATCTCAGGCTGATATAACTGTTCACAGTTCCAAAAGCAAAATAAAAAAGACTCAATCTTGATGAATTAGAAGAAACATCAATCCCGGAAAGATGAAACAGCTTCATTTTAATCAGGAACTTGGCACATTGAACTGCTTGTTAACATGATCACAATCCAGGCAACAGTCCGACCGAAAGTTCCTTTCAATGAATGAGAATGAAATTACACTAAGAAACATTATCCTAATTCCTGTGAGCAAACCAATCTTTCAAATGACAAAGTGAAAGACAAACAAATAACCCATTTCAATTAATTTTCAACAGAAATTGGAGACATCGAGCGGCAATAAATGTAATACCGTTCTTCAAGCTCCTGTGCGAGCGATTTATATATATATACAAAGTGCCAAACCAGTGAGCATCACATACGTATCATTCAAAAGGAAATAACAAAGAAGAAGGAATAGCAGAAGAGCTTCATGCAAAAATCACTGTTTTGATTTCATCACCAACTCAAAAAATTCAATAAACTAATTTTGAACAGAAGATGAAATAAATCGAAAGAAGAGATTTTTACCGAATTGTTCCGGACAACGCCGTTTCCTTGCGACGAATCCATATGTTTCTTTCTCAGAGTGGCCCAGAACGGCTCTCCTCACCACCCAATAAACACGGCTTTTGAATGAACAGTCCACGTAGAGACGAGAGTACATACAAAGTTGGGAAAAGGAAATCAAAAGAAGAAAAGGGATACCAGATATGGAGATATTGTTAGAGGATGTGGCCACGAAAGATAATAGGGGAAAAAAAATCTTCGATTACATGGTACAGTTGCGATTTAACTAACCATAAATAGACGGCACGAGGGTTACACCTCAAAATCCCCATTCCGATAAGTGATTACTGAGAATCTTCCTTCGGGATAATGATCGCTGTAAAGCATTCTCTTTTAAGTTTTTGGCCACTATTCAGCCATGCAGATAATCAGATTTCTCTCCACCCTCACGCGGATGGGATTCTGGATTATGACGCCGCGGCAGAGTGCCAACCGAATACATTTAATAAGAGGGGGAATTAAACTATACTGGAGTAGGAGTACTAATTTCACGACAGCCTGGACACTACTCGTGAGTCGTGATTGTGTTTTGTGCAATTCCAAGAAGTTTTTGTGGATTCAATTGAAATGGGTTGTAATAAATGTTTCTCGGTGTTTTATGAAAGTTGAATGGTGAAAAGAGGTGGTTTGGAATTTTGGATGGTTCGTGGTTGTAAAGACTAAAGAGTGAACTGAAAAGTTGGATTTTTGTTGAGTGGTTTGGGATGAATGGCAGGCATCATGGGTGAACCCGATCAGGTCATGGTTGGGTGGGAAAAAATGTTTTTTTTAGTCCTTTTTCTTTTCAAAATATCCAAATCAGTCTGTTACTAATTTTTTGTCCCATATAGTCCTCCGCATTTCTTAATTTTTTTCAATTCGATCATAATTATGTAATTAGCATGAGGTTGTTGATATGACCGAAGTATATCACATTTTACATATACCGTGGCAAATCTAGAGTCCCCACACATGACACACTATTTTAATAAATGTTTGAAGGCTGTCATTACACATCACTACTCTAAAAAATGACTCTAGCGGGTCAATTGAATCATTTTTCACTGGGATGATGTACATAGTTTCTACTTGGTTCGCATTGAGCCCTTCCTCATTGAGGTTACCCAACCCATAAAAAAAAACACCAACCATTCATTTGCACGCATTATATATCACAATTGATCTTCATTATCTTGAGAAATATCAAAAACCACTGAGACCGAAAAGAAAATGCACTGCGATAGCTTTTGACCAGAACTCCTATGTTATTGTTGTGAATGGTTGTTGTTTCTTTATGGTTGGATAACCCCAATGAGGGCTCAATGCGAACCATGTGAAATTATGTCCATCATCCCAATAAAGAATGGTTCAATTGACCCACTAGAGCCTAAAGGTATTTATTAGAGTAGTGATATGTTATGGCTGCCTTCAAATATTTATTTCAAATTTTTATTAATTTGGTGTGTTATTTGTGGAGACTCCAGATTGGTCACAGTGGATGTAAAATGAGATTTACTTCGACCACGCCACCGATTTGGATATTTTGAAAAGAAAAAAAAGACTAAATAATTTTTTTTTTTTTTTTTTTCTGGTTGGGTGTGTATAACTTTATCTTACGTCATTAGGGAACACAACCTTAATAAATCTGAGTGGCATGGTTAAGGTTGTCTTGTTATGGGCTTTTTTCGCAGTTTGGCAACATGAACAATAGAGATTCGGCAAGATTCCCTCATTTACTAGAAAAGGTTAAAAACTAAAGTCTTGCTTAAGCTCATCAAAAAAATTTGGATGATATATACTGCGATTGAAGTAACTATTATATAACTCTTTTTTTTTTTTTTTTTTAAGTATAGAAGCTACTAGGGACTGTAAACGAGTCGATGTAGAATATACGGAGTTGATTATCTGCATTTAATCCTCAAACTCTTAATAATCCCATCCTTATTATACCTTATTATTTGAAAAATCAAGAACGAGATAGGATTCGGGTATATATCAAAAAATAGATACCCGCAATCTTAAATATTGTATAATTAATTATACCCGACCCTAGGAAAAATTAACATTTTAGTCTTTAAGTTTTAAAATTCACCAAAATAGTCCTCTTCGTTTGAATTGGAAAAATTGGTCCCTAAGTTTGATGTTTTCTCCAATTTGGTTCTTTGGGCATAATAAACCAAATTAATATCTAATGAAAATAATTAAAGTCATTAATATTGGTTCTATAATACTTAATTAAATGGGTCAACCCACCAACACATTTATCAAAACTCATTTTCTTAAAAAATACTATTTTATTTATATAAAATTACCTTTTATTAAAAACTAATTTTATTCAAACAAAATAATCATTTATCAAAAATTCATTTTATTCAAACAAAATTAAGGGTTATGAGTTGACCCATTTAATTAAGGATTGTGAGACTCATATTAAGGGCTTAAATCATCCTTTATTATATGCTAATTAAATTTATTATGTCAAAAGGTCTAAATTGGAGAAAAAATCAAACCTAGAGGACTAATTTTTCAATTGAAACAAAGAGGACTATTTTGGCGAATTTTGAAACTTAAAAGACCAACTTATTAATTTTTCCACCCGACCCTATCCGGCCCTACTTTAAACTTATAAATAATAAAGAATTTTTTTATCACAAAAAATAAAATAAAAAATAAAACCTTCAAGTCATGCATAAATTTAAGTTGAAAATTTAAAAGACCATTTATTAGAAAACCCCTAACACAACATACAGTTTTTAAATTTAAGTTAAAAATGTTATTCAACCTACAAAAAAAATATACACATATATAAATATTAAGCAATGTATGTATATTTAACATCAATTTGATTTCATAAATATATAAATATATATATATATATGAGTGACCGGATCGAATAATCGAGTAATATATAAAACCCGTTTTTGAAATTAAGAACAATTCTAAGGGTGACATATTTCTTAACATTTATGTAGAAAGTACCTTAAGTTTAAAGTGTTCAGTTTGGGGCACTATAGAGCCATGAGGAAATCAAAGAATAAAAATAATAAAATTATTGAATATAGTTTGTCCCAAGAAATTAAGATGTGGGAGTAATGGCTTGAGTTGGTAATTTAGAGTCTAAATTTTAAATTTAGAGCAAAGAGTTATGGCATTTTTAAGCGAAAAATGCTTTATGCACCAAACACGATTTTCAAATGGGCTAAAAAACAAGAGGCCTCTGTTGTTTATGAAATGAGCATACTAATTATGAAATCAGTATATACTGGACCAGGCCCATTACATTCAATTTAGTACAGCTCTAAGTAGGCCCGTTCTACATCAGCTTTTTTAATTACCTAATGGCTTTTCTCAGCGAGCAACATTCCCACATGCCAGATGAATTTCCACTATTGCTCTTGTGCAAGGTTTTAAATGTCGGTATCGGTGTTGATATCCGACATATAAATTTATGAAAATTTCAAAGATATTTTAAATTTCGGAGGAGTTTCGGAGATATTTGTAAATTTTTTTAGAAAACCACGTCGAGTTCCCGAGATGATGAAAATAAAGATATTTCAAAATAACTCATCTCTGTTGCTATATAAACTAGCAATATGCTGAAAATACTCATTCCATGATATACTATGTTCATAATTTTGTTGATATCATGAACCATATTGATTGAAAAGATTTTGACTTAAAATCGATGATATAATCAACATGGGTTGAAGCATAAATTTTATTTTTTTAAATTTTTTTAAAAGAAGATATTTTTAACATTTAGAAAAAAATAATTTTTTTTTAAAAAAATAAAAATTTTGAAAAATTTCGGGAAATATCGGTTAAATTTCGGAGGAAATTTTGCAAAAAAAATATTGTAGACAAAATTTCGTTTCGATGTGTCCCGAAACCCAAAATTTCGACCGAAATTTCAGGATTTCGGCCAAAATTTAAAACATTGCTCTTGTGACATAAACTTAAGTAAAAGATAATTATAAACCAATCTGGGGATTTAGACTAGCCCAAGTGGCAAATTAAAGTCCTACCTTCCAACTTTAGGTTGAGGGTTAGATTTTTCACCCGACCCCCAATACCTCCATTTTGTAATTTGTGTGTCATGGACTCTCACCCTCCTTTCTCTGGCTTCGACTTCTCCAATAAAAAAACATTATAAATCAATTTTAAAATTTAGAAACACCCGCATGTTATTCGCATTAACACGCGCATTTCCAAGCTTACAACACACCCACTTCAAGAATACCAACTTTATATATCACCATGGTTTCTCCAACCTTCTAAATCCTAAACCTTCGAAAGGGCTCAAATTCACCCACTCAACAAGTAGAAACAATAATGGCAAACGAGAAACTACTAATTATGGGAAAAAATGTGAGTTTTTTTTTCCTTGTTTTTTTTGAAGTTATAATTTGTTCCCGGCTTCCTCCCTTCGCTTAAAAATAATGTTGTTCGCGGCAAATTTTGGTTGAATAAACATATATCGTATGGTTGAATAAACATCGTATGTCGTATTTTCATATATACTGATTCGGCCTTCGAAGATTTTTACATATGGTTGAATAAACATCTATCGTATGTCGTATTTTCACTATAAGAATTTTCTGCTCTAGCTATCGAAAAATTTTGATAAAATTCAGTCACTAAAGAGGTTAGCGACCGAATTTACGGTCAAAATTTGTTAGCTACTATAATTTGAGTGACCAAAATTCGTTAGCTACCCTAACTTTTCTAGTAGTGTTTAGATTTAAAAATATAAGGGTAAAATATGTAAAGAATGTGTGGGTAATTCAACATTATTATATTTTTTTTATTTATAAGATGGGCATGAATAATATTGGGTTTTTGAGGGGATTTTGTCATTTTGAGGTGTATATTTGGGTGGCAAAAATAATTTTGCATGTGGTGGGATTTCAATTGTTACTAGTATATTATTTTATAAAAGACGTCATACCAACACGATCTTTTTAACTAAAATTTTTATGGTGTGTTTTTTTAAAAATATTATTTTGAAGTTATCGACTGTCGGAAAATTTTCCCAAATTTTAAATGTGGAGAAGACACAAGGGAGCAATAAGACGAAAATTTGAACTGAAGCATATGGTTGTAAGACCAATCGTACACTGCAGTCTTGAGCAAAAAATATTAATTAAATGGCCGATCCGATTGACACCTTACCCACCAATAAACACAACCACGTTCATCGTTCTCCATCAAAATTTGTTTTATATGTTCATGTCTATCTTTCTTTTCAATGAAACTTTTATTACATAATTAATGCATCTTGTACTCATTATCACAATTTTTCCTTTTGAACACATGATCTAATATAGTATTCCCTCGTCCAATTAGTAATGTCTTGTTACTATCGGTCACGTGAATTAAGATAGAATTGATTTATGAGTATATGATGAGTCCACGTAGTTGTTAGAGAGGAAAATTATTTCTATTTATAGAAAAAAAAACATTTGTGATGATACATTCAAAAATAGTAAGTACTATGACATTTCAGTTGGGACATAAGTATTATCTTATTTTAATGTTTAATATTTTAAATTATACTGCATTTAATTAAAATATATACAAAATGTATATCCACTTCTAACCGTGACAATTCTTTTTATAATTATATAATTTCAATGATAACATTAATTAAGTAAAAGTTCATCAAGATGAGCAAACAACAATAAATAAAAGTCAATATGTTAATAATCCCATGGGACGGATGAGTATTTTATATCGTAGCTTCCGTCATATCAATAATCAGATATAGGGGCTGTTTGGAAGACAGCATATTGACCAGCATATAGCATATTGAAAGAGCATATTGTCTCACAGTTCTCTCTCCGAATCTGCTATCTGCTAACGGATCCGCTGACTCTCAAACATCCCAATAGAAGTAGTTTGTAATCAGTTGAATGCGATTTTTACTACATTCAAAATTACATCTTAAAAAAAATTATGAATATATTATTTCAAAATAAATTTTTTTAGGTAAACATTGACACTTATATATCGACAAAACTGTGTGTGAACCCAAGCCATACAAATTATTACAAAGGGAATAAATGGGAGGGATAGAGGTCACGTGGAAATCAAACCCCCACCCAATATATGGTTGGAAGGCAGAGAACATGACCACTTGGATCAAGTCTCATTCCCTATTTCAAATTAAACTTTATAATGTTACATTCTTTTAAAATAAAATAAACTAAATTTATTTTTAAAAAAAACAATTGGCTTGAGTGGTATGAGACTCTGACAGCTTAAACAAAACTATAGAGTTAGAACATTTGTGTATTTTGTATAGCTGAATAATCGAGTCAATTTAATTCTTATGAAACTTTGATCAATTCAACTTGAAGTTCCCCACAATTAGGGGTGGAAATAGGCTAGGCCGGGCTAGGCCTTGGCTTTGAGCGGCCTAGGCCTGCGTCTAATTTTTTAGGCCCGAGCCTGGCCTATGACCTTTGATAGGCCTATTTTATAGGCCTAAGCCTGACCTTTTTAAATAGGCCGGTTTTTAAGCCTTTTAAAAGCCTGATTAAGTCTATTTTAAAATTAAGTTAAAATTCTTTTATATATGTTCATAAGGTTTGATGACATGAATTTGTGCACTTGAGCAAGTCATTATTTACAACTATTTATATGCGAGAAAAAACTTATAAATATTTTAAAAACACACGTAATAATAAATTAATAATACTTCTACATAAATAATTACTTCTACATAAAATAATAATAATAATAATACTACACATTCATATATAGTAAACATAAACACGCTAATAATAATAATAATAATAATAATAATAATAATAATAATAATAATAATAATAATAATAATAATAATAGATAGGCCGGCCTGGTAGGCCTAATAGGCTTTTTACAAAGCCTGGCCTAGACATATTTAGTTAAATATGCTTTCGAAATGGCCTGAGCCCGGCCTATTTATAAAAATAGTCTGGCGTAGCCTGACTTTCGGTATGCTAGGCCGTAGGCCCCTGTCGGATAGCATGACATATTCCCACCCCTACCCACAATGCGTGCTTGTGCAAAAAAAAATCTTGAAGTTACCCAAAAAAATGTTGTTCCTGTTATAGAAATAACTATCTTTATTTATGTATGTGTACAATAAAATGGTATATGGCTTATTAGCTTGTGTTTATAGTGGAAGTATTGTAATGAAAATTGGGATTAAATGGTGAAAGAAAGGAAGTTTAAAGGTGGGATAATAAAATGGATAAAGTGTAATAATTATGGCTATGAAATGAAACAAGTATTAAGCTTGCATAAAACTTTTCTCTAACTTCTCAATACATTACATAGGCTATTTATAAACTTTTTTATCCTCTCACTATTTACTAACCTCATAATCAAGGCATATACATTTCAAGACTTTCACATGTCTAACCTTATGATCAAGGCATGAACATGGATGTTGAACACTAGACATTCACATGTTTTGTTTACATGCATAATACTCCCCCTTGAATGTCGCCAATACGAAGAATATGCCTCGTTAAAACCTTACTTGGAAAAAACCCAGTGGGAAAAAATCCAAGTGAAGGAAAAAGAGTACAGTATTCTTGTATCAGATGCTCCCCCTGATTTGGACATCATTTTAAATCTCGAAGCCGCCGCATTCCAATTTTCTTCACGAGCTTCTCGAATGTTGTAGTCGGCAATGCCTTGGTAAATAGATCCGCTAAATTATTTTCTGATCGAATTTGTTGCACATCGACTTCACCATTCTTTTGAAGATCATGAGTGTAGAAGAATTTTGGTGAAATATGCTTCGTTCTATCTCCTTTGATATAACCCCCTTTCAACTGGGCTACACAAGCCGAATTATCTTCAAATAAAATTGTTGGGGGCATTTGTGGTTCAATGATTAAACCACAACTCTTCAATATATGTTGAGTCATTGACCTCAACCAAACACATTCTCGACTTGCTTCATGGATTGCTAATATTTCGGCATGATTAGAAGAAGTAGCAGTTAGAGTCTGCTTCATTGACCTCCAAGAGATAGCAGTTCCACCACACGTGAAGATATAGCCTGTTTGAGATTTGGCTTTGTGTGGGTCTGATAAATAACCTGCATCGGCATAGCCAATTAACTCATGTCGAGAGTCTTTTGGGTAAAATAACCCAAGATCAATTGTTCCTTGGAGATAGCGAAAAACATGCTTTATGCCTTTCCAATGTCGTTGAGTAGGGCAAGAGCTGAATCTTGCGAGTAGATTGACTGCAAACGCGATATCAGGTCGCGTGCTGTTTGCAAGATACATTAACGCACCAATTGCGCTTAAATATGGGATTTCTGGGCCAAGTTGCTCTTCATTATCTTCTTTTGGCCTAAATGGATCCTTTGCAGGATCAAGTGCCCGAACGACCATTGGATTATTTAGCGGATGAGCATAATCCATTCGAAATTGCTTTAATACCTTTTGGGTATAAGCTGATTGGTGAACAAATATGCCCATTTCCAAATGCTCAATTTGTAGGCCAAGGCAAAATTTCGTTTTCCCGAAATCTTTGATTTCAAACTCCTTTTTCAGATATTCGACCGCCTTTTTCAACTCTTCAGGAGTTCCAATTAGATTTAAATCGTCAACATAGACTGCGACGATCACAAATTCTGACCCATTTTTCTTTATAAATACACAAGGGCTGATCGGGTCATTTGTATAGCATTCCTTTATCAAACTTTCACTGAGGCGGTTGTACCACATTCGGCCAGATTGCTTGAGCCCATACAACGATTTTTGCAATTTGATGGAATAATTTTCTCTGGGTTTTGAGTTGCAAGACTCAGGTAATTTAAACCCTTCAGGTATTTTCATATAAATATCATTTTCCAATGAGCCATATAAATATGCAGTAACAACATCCATCAGCCTCATTTCGAGATTTTCTCGTACTGCTAGACTCATTAGATACCTGAATGTTATTCCATCCATAACTGGGGAATATGTTTCCTCAAAATCAATTCCCGGTCGTTGTGAAAAACCTTGGGCTACAAGCCTTGCCTTATATTTGGCAATTTCATTATTTTCATTTCTTTTTCTCACAAACACCCATCTGTAGCCAACAGGCTTCACATTTTTTGGTGTTTGGACAATTGGGCCGAATACTTTTCGTTTATTCAGTGAATCTAGTTCAGACTGAATCGCATCTTTCCATTTTGGCCAATCATTTCTTTTCCGACATTCTTCAACTGATCTTGGTTCAGGATCCTCGTTATTTTCCATTACATCAAGTGCAACGTTGTATGCAAAGGCATTATCAACGTTTGTTTCTTTTCGGTTCCAACATTTCCCAGTATTGATATAATTGAAAGAAGTTTCAATAACTTCATTTTCTTCTAGGTGAATATTTTCAGGTTCAACCTTTTCGGGGGTTGAATCAATTTCTCCTTCGGGAGTATCATCTGTGATTGATTTATCACCCATATGGATAATTTTCTTCTTTCGTGGATTTTTATCCTTGGAACCCAAAGGTCTACCACGCTTCAGGCGTGCAGTAGGTTCATTTGCACTTGGAATTTGCCCTTCTGGGACATTTATATTGGCTGGTGCATTTGCTGCATCATTTATATATGATTTTGTGACTTTAGCAGCATCATTAAAAGCATCGGGTAATTGATTTGCAATTCCCTGCAAATGCACAATTCTTTGAACTTCAAGTTCGCATTGCCTTGTACGAGGATCAAGGAAATCAAATGGACTTTGCCAAGATATTTCCTTTTTCAGTTGATCATTTCCTCCCCCTAATGTCGGGAATTGAGTTTCATCAAAATGACAGTCTGCAAATCTTGCAGTAAATAAATCACCCATTTTTGGCTCAAGATATTTAATAATCGAGGGTGATTCATACCCGACATATATGCCCAACCTTCTTTGAGGTCCCATTTTTGTGCGTTGTGGTGGCGCAATCGGTACATAAACCGCACACCCAAAAATTCGCAAGTGGGATATATTGGGCTCCTTTCCAAACACAATTTGTGTAGGGGAGTAGCTATGATAGCTTGTCGGCCTTATTTTCACAAGTGCGGCTGCATGCAATATAGCATGTCCCCAAGCAGAAACAGGGAGTCTTGATTTCATTAACAAGGGTCTTGCAATTAATTGCAATCGCTTAATAAATGATTCTGCCAGACCATTTTGCGTGTGCACATGAGGCACAGGATGTTCAACAGTAATTCCAATCGACATGCAGAAATCATCAAATGCATGTGATGTATATTCTCCAGCATTATCAAGGCGTATTTTCTTTATCGGATGATCTGGAAACTGTGCTCGCAATTTTATAATTTGTGCAAGTAATCTTGCGAATGCCAAATTGCGAGTTGATAATAAACAAACGTGTGACCAGCGTGATGACGCATCAATTAATACCATAAGGTACTTGAAAGGTCCACACGGTGGATCAATAGGTCCACATATATCGCCTTGAATTCTTTCTAGGAATGTAGGGGATTCAATTCCCACTTTTACTGGAGATGGTCTGGTTATCAATTTCCCTTGTGAACAGGCTGCACAATTGAACTCATTTGGGTTCAATATCATTTGCCTTTTCAATGTATGGCCATTTGAATTTTCAATAATTCGCCTCAGCATTACACTGCCAGGATGCCCAAGTCTATCGTGCCAGGTAATAAATTCACTAGTAGCTTTCAAGCCTACTAGGTTATATATTTCTGCGGCACATATTTTTGTATAGTATAAGCCAGAGGAGCAACATGACAATTTTTCATTCACAAATTTTTTGCCATTTTCAATTCGAGTTATCAAAAGATACTCGTGATCTGTCTCTTTTGAAGTTTCAATGTGATATCCATTTTTTCGAATATCATTGAAGCTCAGTAAATTTCTTCGAGCTTTGCGTGAGAACAAGGCATTTTCAATTGCCATTTTTGTCCCTTCAGGGAGAAATATAACAGCTCTACCGGAGCCTTCAATGCATTTTGCATTACCGCTTATAGTTTTCACTGCGGTCTTTTCCAATTTTAAATTGGAGAAATAGCTTTTGCTTTTCAAAATGCTATGCGTTGTTGCACTGTCAATGAGGCAGATATCATCTCCGACTTTTGAATTTCCAGCATCCATTTCTTTACAAGAATATAAGAATGTTATTAAACATCAGCAATATAAATATTATTAATGCAAAAGCATATTTATATTATACATGGATAATAAAAGGGAAGTATAAGATATCATTATTTATATTAAACAGGAATTATAAAAGACAAGTAAAAAATATATATATATATAGCTATATAATATATTATTTAGTAACAGTATCTGGCTCAACAAAATCATCAGCTTCCAGGTGCGTGATATTATCATTTAATATATCATCATAAGTATCATCGTGGGCATTATGGTGTGCTTCAACACCTGGTCTTTCTTTTCGTTTCGAGGCCTGATACAGTTCAGCTAAGTGTTTAGCTGTGTGGCATGTTTGAGCCACATGGCCTTTAATTCCACAACGATCACAAATTTCATCATTTTGTTTATGCTTTCTTGCATAATTTCTTTGTTGTGGTTTGTAAGGCCTTCTGGTATCATATCTGCGATTTTGCTCAAATCGAGGCTTATTTCGATAATTATTTTGACGAGATGATTCACCTCTGCCTCGATTGTGATACCGATTTTGGCCACGATCATCATTTTGATTTTTAAAGTGCCCACGATCACGCACATATTTCGATGATTGAGCCGCGTTCACCTCGGGGAACGGTTTTGCACCTGCGGGCCTAGATTCATGATTTCTCAACAACAATAGGCTGTTTTGTTCAGCCAATAATAAGCAGGTGATAAGATCAGAATATCTCTGAAAACCTTTTTGACGGTATGTCTCACTCAATACTGTGTTTTTAGCATGAAACGTAGAATACGTTTTTTCAAGCATTTCTGCTTCAGATATCTTTTGCCCACATAATTGCAATTGGGCCGTAATTTTGAACACAGCGGAATTATATTCCCGGACTGTTTTAAAATCCTGAAGTCTCAGGTTTGTCCAGTCATCAAGGGCTTTTGGAAGCACCGTCTTTTTAAGATTATCATATCTTTCTTTCAGCTTTTCCCACAATGCCAGTGGGGATTCCACAGTCACGTACTCCATTTTAAGTGCCTCTTCGATATGATGGCACAAGAAAATCATGGCTTTTGCCTGATTTTGATGGCTGGGATTTTTGCCTTCAGCAATAGTATCTTCCAGACCCATTGAAGTAAGATGCATTTTTACATCTCGGGCCCAGGACATATAATTGCTTCCTTCAACGGTTAAAGGAGCAAATTCCTGCTTTGCAAGGTTAGCCATAATCTTATTGAAAGTTTAGAAATAAGAGATTATACCTCAAATGATAATCTGGACAGAGTCTCCTCGTGCTGATAACGTGTTATAGAAATAACTATCTTTATTTATGTATGTGTACAATAAAATGGTATATGGCTTATTAGCTTGTGTTTATAGTGGAAGTATTGTAATGGAAATTGGGATTAAATGGTGAAAGAAAGGAAGTTTAAAGGTGGGATAATAAAATGGATAAAGTGTAATAATTATGGCTATGAAATGAAACAAGTATTAAGCTTGCATAAAACTTTTCTCTAACTTCTCAATACATTACATAGGCTATTTATAAACTTTTTTATCCTCTCACTATTTACTAACCTCATAATCAAGGCATATACATTTCAAGACTTTCACATGTCTAACCTTATGATCAAGGCATGAACATGGATGTTGAACACTAGACATTCACATGTTTTGTTTACATGCATAATAGTTCCGGTATTAATTCATTTTCAAATAAGTACGTAGTTTTTATTCATTAGCAAATTTATGTAAAATGTGCCTCAGGAATGTGCACGTTGCTTAAATAAAGTATTTATTTTAATAAAAAACATAGAGCCTGTTATTCTAAAGATCAGTACTCGTACTTGTGTAGATTAATAATTCATCTAATCTAAACTAATTAATAAAAAAATGATTACTAAAAAGAAGCGAAAAACATGTGCCAGTATCCTGTAGTATCTTTGGAATCTTCAAGGGCCACTTATTTATGACAAATCAATTCCCTCCCAGAAAATTATTGTCCTTTTTTTTGCTAGTACAGCAGCAGTCAGCAACAATAGTAGTGTTCCAGTGAAGGTTAAATTTAATTACCTTTCATTATGTAAAATAAATCAAGGCCATCATGTTCTAATAAGCTATTTATGACAAATCAATTCCCTTGATGACAAATTAATTTTACATAGGCAGGCTATCAATGGAGAGGTGGCATGCTAATTGTTATAATGTTAAATCTTAAGGACAGTGGTTTATCATGTTCCATCATCATATATTCTGATTTACTGCTGTATAATTTGAATCCAACTACAAACAGCGGAGCAGGTTTGACGGTAACTATCAACCAAACTAATCATAACAATAGTTTTTAATCAATGGAGTTACTATGCTGAAGGTACCAATCTAAGAGTAAGACTAACACACCATTGCTTTATTTATTTACTATAATTATATTTTAGTATGTAGTAATAATATTTTGATACTTATATTCCATGATGGATTTAATTGAAAGTTTTTTTTTTTTTTTTTTTTTTTTGGGGGGGGTTGTTTTGGGGTACTTATCTTAGTAGTAAGTTCCGAAATTTCCAACTTATAGGTTGGAGTTCGAATCTCAACTCGGCCCTCCATCACCCTCCTTTATAATTTGTGTGACATAAAATCCTATCACCCATTTCCCAGGCCTGCCTTTATTGACTCCTCAAAAAAATTAAAAATTTTGGACACACGGGAACGCACACGCACGTGTTAGTGGGCGAACCAAGAAAGGAAACTCAGATATATATATATATATATTAAAGATAAATTTTGAATAAAATTAAGATTGTGTGAAATTAGAATTTGCAAAAAGGAGTTGGAGCTTTACATTAATTATTTAAATCAATTATTTTTAATGAAATAGATAAATCGGTATATTAATCTCAAATTATCATAATTTTAAGGGGTGTGTGTGTTTTTCTTTTTTAAAAAAAATTATTAATGTTGGTATCAAACCCAATCCCACATCGAAATAATAGGGATAAGTATCCCTATACCTAACTCCATTAGTTATGACGCATTTTGGGAGTAGCCTAAAAACAAAACTGTACAGGCTTGGTTCAAAACGAACAATATCATACTAATGCTGGAAGTAGGGTGACGGTCGCGAACCCTACAATTAAATATGTTGATAAATTAATATTTTGGTAAATAAATGAGTTGTCAGGCCACACTGAATTCAAACTAAGCATATCTGAAGCGTATTTTTGCATACACAAGAAAGCAAATAAGCAACTAGAAAACTGTTGTTGATTGTTAACCAACAGCAGTTGGCTTGAGTAGATTGAGGTTCCAGTAGCTTAAGTAAGGATTTAGGTTTTACCTTTATGTATGAAAAAAGTTATTTTGAGAGATGCGCACATACAGATCAAGGGATTAATTTAGGTTCAACAGGAAGATTTAAGTATTCTGGTTATTAAAAAAATTGAATTGGAATGGAGTAGGAGACCCCAACATTTTGAAGTTTGGACAGCGGGCATCTTAGATTGGACAAATATCGTCCCGTACACTATTTGGCAGTCTCCCTTTCCTTTCAATAATTGGCATTTCAGTTTTCACCCAATCACAAATTCACAATTCACAGCAGCTCTGCTTGCTTCCTCTACTCTATAAATTTATCAATTTCGAATGCTCTACAACATCACATCATCAACCAACAATGGACTCTTGTTCCAATCTTCACCCTTGTTTATTTCTTCTTCTTCTTCTGCTGCCGCCAATTCTGGCTTCCCCTGAGTCCAACAGTGGTCTAATTGCTCCGGCGCTGCCGCAAGTCCCGTGCTTTTTCATTTTTGGGGACTCCGTCGTCGACAATGGCAACAATAACTACCGGAACACCACCTCCAAGGTCGATTACCACCCCTACGGAATCGATTTCCCTGCTGGACCCACTGGAAGATTCAACAATGGCCGAAACATCGCCGACGTTATTGGCAAGTTGATAATTCATTCTGATTCCCTGTGTTCCTTGTAGCATCATTAATTCAAATTGCGTACCGGAACTGATTTGACTGTTCATTTGCAGCTGAGCTACTGGGATTCGATAGGTACATTCCGCCGTTTGCCAACGTTGCAAGCGAGGATTTTCTAAGAGGGGTCAATTACGGCTCTGGAGGCGCCGGAATCCTCGACGAAACTGGGCGCAATCTCGTACGGACGAATCCCTTTGTTTTCTCATTTAAATAATTTTCTGAAATGAGCAAACTATTCACGGTTTTTGGTTTCCCAATTGTGGATAATTAAGGGAGATGTGATCAGCTTGAACGAGCAATTATTCAATCACGAAGTGGTGGTTTCTAAGATTGCTGAGTTGCTGGGCAGTAAAAGCGCAGCTAAAGAACATTTGAGCAAGTGCATATATATGGTGGGAATGGGGAATAACGATTATCTGCAAAATTACTTCCCAAAATACTACTCTTCTTCCACTCCGTATACACCACAACAGTTTGCTGCAATTCTCTCTCGTCATTATTCAAAGCAGCTTAGGGTGAGATTTTCTTGATTGCTCTAATGTTGAGTACAGGACAGTATACTTTGATGCCCCCCTTTGGAGTTGTTAATTATTTTCCTTTATTGGTGCATCAGAAGCTGTATAAGCTTGGGGCAAGAAAAGTGGCCGTGTCGGCCGTTGGTAGCTTGGGCTGTGTTCCACAGGAAATGGCAGATCGTAACATCACGGCATCCTGCGTCGAAACCAGTAACACTATTGCACAGATATTCGATGAAAAGCTGAAGCTGCTCCTCAAGCATCTCAACAATCATTTCCCTGATGCAAAGTTTGTCTACACTGCAGATGCTGATCATCCCCCACAGTATGGTAATGAAGTAGCATGAGCATATATATTGATTCTTAAGTGTTACTACATATGTGTATGGTCCTGAAATTTTTCTATATTGATCATGGATACAGGTAATATTACCAATCTGACAGTTCCCTGTTGTCTGGTGTCGGAGGATGGAGCCTGCATCCAAGGAATGGTCCCTTGCAGCAACAGAGAGACGTACATGTTCTGGGATGCATATCATCCCACGGAGGCTGCTAATTTGATCTTTGGAAAGAATATCTATGATCTCATGTCTCCTCTGTATGCTACTAGTTCTGTTAATAATTTGTGACTCGTTGATACGAGTATGGATATGATGGAATAAGTGATTGTTTCCACAGTTGAGTGTCTTGCCGATTGTATGTGGGCATATTTCAAAATCAATTATTGCCATATACAGTATTCTGTAATTGTATTGAATTGAGTTTTTGCAAATGTGGACAGATATTTGAGCCAAAAAGAAATGTCCAATCCTCCCTAGTCCCTACAACATGGGCAAACTTGAGATCATAATTTATTCAGAACCTCATAGTTATATTGACCAACCAAGCATTTGAGGCAATGTTCTGTGCCTTAAAATGAGAAGTTTGCATAAGACAGAGGTCAGCAATACAAGCATATATAATATATGGAACCTGGGAATTTAGAATATCAAACCACTTAATGTTCATACCACACACGCACACATATATAGATCAACACTTGGATAATAGAGTATGAAGCGACATCCATTACTACGGTCCGCTCCTTGTTTTAGTCTCTGGCAATCCCTTCAGCTGTTCACAAGAAAATGGATACTAAAAACCATTAGCACCATGTCTACAAATACATACAGCATATTCTAATGAAAAAGAATGTTTAAGGCCAGGGATCAATTAATTCTTACACTAACTGAAGGGGAGGTGGTTGATCTTGCCTAGTGTAGTCGCCATTTGTTTGCAGACCATTGACTTGAAGATAGTTTCTAGCATCAAAAGGATGCTGAGGTTGAAGAAGCTCAAAATCTGAACTCCCTGGCATCAGATTCATGTGCTGCTGTTGGTGTTGTGCTCTTTCTGTTTCAGCTATCTGTGTCATTGAAAATATATACCTTAGGATTGAATTCTTTTACAACTTCAAATGTACTACAGAGACACACACACACACACACACCTTCGCACGAAGATATTGATTGTTGTTGTGTAAGTCGATCTCCTGCTGCCAATGGTATTATACATAACAAAAGAAGCATATTTGAGACATATTGCTGAAAAACATCATCTCATCAAGCAATGATGAAACCAAAATAAGTAACATATCTTTAATTTCACCAATCATTAAGTCGATGCGTGGTTTATGATTTTACTTACCCTCTTTTGCATGTACTCAATTTCAGCAAAAAGCAGTTCATTCTGAAAGATAAAAAAGATGCATGAGCTGAATAATGAATCTGATTAAATTCAGAATAACCTCTCTATATACATCCACCTTCTTAGAGCGAATTCTGTTAATTCCTCTTTCGATTCTGCCCTCCAGATTTTTGAGATCCTTCAGTGTTAGAGCCCCTAAAGATTCGCCAAGCAAGTTCCTGCAGGATCAGTTTAAAGGGAGTTCATAAATAAGCAAGAAGTTGTATGCACCAAATTATCACATTAATGTGAGACAGTAGAAATCATATGCACACTACCTACCTGTTGTCATTCTGCAAACTACTGATATGAGCGCGTAGTTTCGATGCTTCTTGCTGGTAGTACTGAGATATTTTTATTAAGATAAATATGTATAAGAAAAGAAGACACTGGGAAGCTACATAGGATTTAGTTGATGTTAAAGCCAAAAAACCCTCAAATAATTTTTCTTTTACTTTTGTTTATACCTGAGTATTGGTTTCAGATGTAGAGCCATTAGTTGCGGTATCTGAGCTTGCTTTCTTGTACCTATCAATGGTTGCTTTCACACTGTGAATAGGCAACAGTTAGAATCTCCAGATATCATTCACAATCCAGGATAAACATATGTAATAAACACATAGTATGGTCAAAACTTAATTAAAACCCAACATCAAAACAAATTCATCAATCTTGAATGAAGTAAAAATGAACAATTGATTTAACAAATTACATGCAACACGTGTCAAGTGGTAAAGGGGAAAACAGGATGCAAAGTAAATATGCTTTTATAGTATGGCAAAAGACATTTAATCTGCAAAAATAAAATGAAGATGCTCGCAGAAAATAAATCGGGATACAATTAACCATCCACAAGTGCCCTCAAATACAACTGGAGTTCCAAGATTTTACTGTTAATAAAATTATTTAATTCATATTCAATGCATAATTTGGAGGTATTCCAATTTCTTGATCTCATTTCAATTATTTTTACATAATTTTTTGTAATTATCTACTGTATTATACCAAGCGTCATCAATATATGACGTAAAATAAAAGGAACAATCAAAGGCATAACCTCAATACCAAGAAAACTTGAAATGGCAAAGAACAAGCAAATGAGAAAACCTAGTCTAGATACATATTTAGTTTAAGGTTTCACTTTCATATCTTTCTTTGTTTCAATTCCAAATTCAATGAACTCCAAAAACAGAAGGAAAATTGAGATATGATCATTTGGGCCTTTTCTTTTCTCCTAAAACTCAAGAGAAGAACCTACAGGCAAAGGCCATGAACAAGAAGTGACAGAAAAGGTTGAGTGTTTCTTAAGGTCATATATATTCTGTCAGCTCAAACTGTCGTTGTGACATGATTTTATTTAGTAACCCGTCACTGATTTATGATCAGGCAGCACAATCCCCATTTCACATTCTCCTGCTATACCTTAATTTCGTCGAAGCATTGATTGGTTACCCCCCCTTGCCCAGCTGGCATTGAACCCACCAATAGCAAAATCCACCCATTCCACCAAGGATAATACTCATCGCCTTCTCTCCTTTACTTGATCCCTATACTTTTATGGCTCTACCTATGTCTTCTAAGTTTTAGGCTATGACATTGAACTCTGAATGCATCAGAAAGCAGCCAATTTTGTGCCTTGGGAAAAAGAAACAGCAAAAAATAATTATGAAAAATTCAGAATCTTAAACATTGGATGACACGGGACACTATTCTGTTTTCTTTTTCTTTTCTTTTTTTTTTTTTTTTGCCCCTTTTGGCTTCTATAGTCTCAGAAGCTTAGCGAAAGCACCAAACTCAGAGATCGGAGAAAATATGCAAGCTTATTTAAAACTTGTATTTTCATAAAATAATTCTTGACACAATTACTTCCTTTTGTCAGATTCAAAGAAACCAGAAAATCCCGTGTGTGACGTGACCAAAGATTCGCACAAAAAACCACAAACTAAACAAGAAATTAGAAACTCATCCGATCCTGAAAAGAGATGAACCGGTTTAGGATGGTCACGCAGACCGTATTGGAGCTTATCCTATTAGAGAAAAGAAAAGCGGCGTAGCGGTAAGAAGAAGAGCCTATTGACAGAAGAGAAGAGAAAATCCGAAACTCAGCAAGATTAGATTTTTCGGAAGTTCATTTTTGTGCAAGCAGAAGTGAGACCACGATTGAATCCTGAGAAGGTATTCTTTTAGATTTGATGATGAAATCGGAACCTGGAGGAGCTTGTGAGCCTAATTATTGGGGCCAGCTTTGGGAAAAGATCCGAACTTTATGTTGGTGAAAGGACTAACCGTGGAAGATTAGATGATACAGTGAACCCTAATTAGGGTTACAGCTAATTTTATGCGTATTTGAAATTTGGTTAGCCCTAATTTAACATATAATCAAGAAGTGACAAAACAAACCCTAATTAAAGCTATTGAAGAAAAGAAAGTGTTGAAAAGACAAAGGGAGATGGGCAAATGACAACTCGACAGCTTGCATGCTAACCCCTGTGTGTCTCAGAGAGAGAGAGAGAGAGAGAGTGAGTGCAGAAGAAGAAGGAAAACTTGACAACAGCATGGAAGAAGATAAGAAGATGATCTCACAAATTCTGCAAAAAAAAACCCCTCTAAAATTTCCGTTCTGGCTTACCGTCCTTTGCAAGAGATCTGTGCATATCCATCCATGATCAACATTAGAAGGATTTTAAAAAGAGATATCCCAACCAAGGCAAACCCCAAATAGGAAACAATAGAAAGACATCTTAACCCATGTCAAGAAAAACCTAAAAACCCCAAAAAATAATCATCCAAAGCACACCCTAAAAGCCACCGCAGTTCACAAAAATAGATCTGACCTAAACCATATTTAGCACCCCCTTTTCAATGTCCAAAAGAACATCATCACAGTTCACAGAGAGAAAAACCAGATCCCCTCCAGGATTTTCAAAAATATTTATACCCACACACACACGCACCATTTTGTTGAAAAAATTAAACAAATAAACAATACCTGTTGCTTGCATACTCATAGAGACGACCTCTGCTGGAGAAGACAATCAAGGCAACCTCAGCATCGCAAAGAACAGACAGTTCATAGGCTTTCTTCAGCAGCCCGTTACGGCGCTTGCAGAAAGTCACCTGACGGTTAGTCGTGTTCTCGATCCGCTTGATCTCAATCTTTCCCCTACTGTTGTTCTTCCTCTGAGGAGACAGCTCCCTCGACTGATCACTTTGGAACGCCATTTCTGCTTCTGTAATTCATCATAAATACAAATTTAGGGTTATAAAGTTTCATTCTTGCAGCAATCGAACTGAAAATAATCGGTAAACGCAAAAAAAGAAAAGAAAAAAAAAACTTAACGGTAATAAGGCAGGAAAAAAGGTCAAATTGCTTGCCTTGGTGGTTTCCTCCACAGAAATCTGAAAGAGATCTAAAGAGGATTGCAAGAATGAGGTGATGAAGGGGCTGATATATAAAGTGTACAATTACTTTTGCTGCGGGAGATTATCCCCAAAATTAATTAATCTGCTGTATTACTTTACATGTATTTGGCATCCCTGTGAAATGAATGCCTATTAATTATTTGCATCTCATTTTTTTGAGTGGTAGTCTCAACAAGAATATATACACATATACATATACATATTATACAATAACAATACATAACTACATATACTACCTTTTAGCAAGTATGTGATGGTACACAATAACTTTGTGTTTGATAATAATTGATCAAAGTTGTGTGTGTGTATGCTTATATGATCATCATTATTAATATTTGAGTGGTGGGGGGAGGGGGGTGTTGAGAAAAGGAACCCCCACCCCCACCCCACCCCCAAGGGAGGGTGAAAGTGATATTTCATTTGATGGGATGATGGAACCTTGGACTACTAGGTTTCCCTCAACCTTCATTATCTACTGCCTATCAAGAAAATGGGAATATTATACAGAAAAAGTAACCTCTTATTACACATCAAATGGCACAAAGAACAAATGCTCTTTACATATACATGTGTGAGTGTCTCTGTGTGTGTTTGTTCCCCTCCATTTAATTTTTTGGGGGTTTCTGTTTCTAATTATATTGGGATCTGATGTTATTATTATTAGAAATTATGTATAAATGGAGTTACAAGAAATTAGGTGAAGAGGGCTGTTTTTAAATGTGTACTTAAGTAGCAATTTAGATCCCTTCTTTCCATATTAGGTTGATGTAACACTTGCTCTTCCTTGATGAAGAATAAATATTTAATCAAAAACTATATGATTTAGATTGTTGTTGAATCTGGTTAACCCCTAACTAGAATGGTTGTTAACTTTGTGGATTTTAGTGTGAAATAAATACAAGCGCCAGTTCTTGATGAGGTTAAATCTTTATTTATTATTAATGCATGTATACTACATGGATTACAGCCTTTGCAACACTTGAAGTTTTGTCATTGCAAGTTGCAGCACATTGTGAAGCTATTCAAGCTATATAATTTAACCTGATCATGCAATCTCCTCTTTATTTTTTCCTGAAATTAAAATTGATTTGGCATGTTATCCATCATTTTGTGTATTTGTTTTCATGAGTCATATAGCAGTGAATATATGAAGCTCGTGATGCGAGTTGACCTAGCGAGAGCATCTGGAAATTGGCCAAGAAATCTGTCTGCCTTACTGTATGAAACCAAATTGTCTTGCAACATACTACTGTAATATATAGGTCTTTCTTCTTCTATGCTCATGAAGCCCTGGCCAGTTGGCCCCCCATATGCACGAGCCCCTGACATATATAATGAATACATTGCATACAATATATATATATGTATATATATATATAAAATAAATGATTATATGCATCACAATATCATTGTGAAAAAAGAAAAAAAGAAATCTATTACGATGAGAAAATTACGTTGAAGAAATGACTTAAAATTCCTATCGATCTTACTAGGTGGCCTGTGTTATTGGGTAATTAACCCATTTTCCCTGTTTAACATCTACTTTTTCTTCTTTTTTTTTCTTTTTCTCAAAAATTAATTTGACCACCTTGCTATCGATCGGTACAAACTCAAGGTACAAAGCTTTAGATATAAATTTAATTTTAAAAAACGTGTTGAGTCATTTATCATATTTATGTAACAAAAAATGACTAATCAAAAAAGTATTCAAATTATATATATGGCCAAAAAAGTATTCAAATTATATATAAGGCCAAAAAAGTATTCAAATTATATATATGGCCAAAAAATGACTAATCAAAAAAGTATTCAAATTTAAAAGTATTTTAAAAAATGTACTATTCGTATCATTGTTTTGAATGAATTTGGCCTCGGCCCTCCTTTTTTCCGAAAAAAAAAAAAAAGTATTCAAATTATATATGGTCTAAATGTAATGACATAAAAGTGTTGGTGCCAATTTATAAAATAACCTAATCGGTTAATACTATAAAAGTTAAGGGACAAAATGGTTACTATCAAAGTTAAATGACTAAATTGGTAATTAGTGATACTTACGGGATTAATAGAATAACTATTCCCCTTTAAGTATTGCCGCATCATCTAATTAGGCTAAATAGGGCCGGGGTTCAAACGACGAAATTAGTGAATTTAGGATAATAGAAAAATGATTTCAGTAACGAGCAAAGTTAAATAACGAAATTGGTAAATAAAAGATAAGACTAATAGTGTTGCTATTCCGGGGAAATGGCGTGTTATTCTTGGCTATCTTATTGTGGGTGGTTAGGAGAGTTCTGAATGAGGAATGCATTAGTAATTGTAATAATGTTATTTATCTGGAGCAACAAAGATGTTGGGTTGATCGCATGTGTCAACATTATTTGCTTACTTCAGGGTGAACATATTCTAAATGTGGATGGACCATCACTGGGTGATTAATCCTGGACGTGCTGAGTTCGAAATTACTATTAGAGACTTGACCACTTGGCAAATGGATTTTCTTCCGGTGCTACTTGATTTTATGGAATTGCGTGGTGGTATTCTCTTTAGACTTGAGAATGTTGTGATATGTTGGGATGTGTCACTCTCACTTGATACCCTCACTCCCTTGAAGAAGTTCTTAACCTCCTTTAATTTGTGGAACTAATATTCAATTTCATCACCTTGCTATAAATGGTTATTCAAAAGATCAACACTGTTCTTTTTTTTTTTGGTAAACAGTAACACTCATGTGTCGGCAAAGGTGTGTGAGAGCCCAAACCACACAAATTACAAAGGGAGATAAAGGGGATGGATAGGGGGCCGAGTGGGGATCGAACCTTAACCTATGGTTGGGAGAAGGGGGACTTGACCGCTAGGGTAAGTCCCCAACCCCGATCAACGCTGTTTTTTTAATTTGAGCAACTCAAGATAGGCTATGGTACACACCTTTGTGAAGATTACTCTATTCTTGACTGATGAATTGCAAAGTTTGTTGCTAGTAATTAACCCTATTTACTGTTACTGTATTGCTGGTCTGTCCTCATGAGGATATCCTCCCTTTAATTTCTGATGATGCTCCTCGGAACTTATACAATTCCCTTCTTGTACTCGCTTTTGATTGCTGTTTTTTTAAATTTTATTTCCTTCCCAGGTATTAAAAAAAACAAGAAAGTAAAATCTGGCTTTAGTTTTAAATTAGAGGCAGGCATAGGTGCTTTATACAAGAACCCCATGATTTCACCAACCAATAATGGATTACTTTCGGACCTCTCACAGAAACATATGTACACTTAAGGAAATTAATAGCAATAAATTAATTAGGCGCGACGGATATAGGGGCGTATATGGAAAGTGTTAAAAACTAAACTCATTACAATGTCGGCAAAGTCATTACCGACAACAAGCCACTGTCAAAAGAAACGGCTAAGTTCTTCAACCATTGCTGATTCATTTGTCAAAATTGGTGTATTTTATGTTGTTAAGTTTGTAATCCTTCCGGCTATAAATAGCCGTGTAATCTTAGTGAAAAACGCAGAACGAGTTTTAGAAATATAACATCTAAACTCAATTGTTCTCCCCCAATTCAAAATTCCAACAGAATTGGTATCAGAGCCTGAGATCTAACTCAGAGCAAAACAACTTGAGTATAAATACTCAAAATTAAAACACTCAATCTGCTCACCGGTGTCTCCTCCGAGTGCTGCCCAGCAGCCGTCGAAGCGCCGCCTCTGACAAGCCAGCGCCTCCGCTGTTCTTCTCCTCCGCCACAGCGCCGCCATCCTCCACCGGTCAACGTCCATCTTCTCCGGTGGTCTCTCCCAGCACCGAAGCTCCTCTTCCGCTGTGCTATCCACTACCGCCGCTCCTGTGCCAAGAGCCGCTCACAGCCCATTCCGTCGCTGCTTGGCGTATCCATCCAATACCACCAACGCCGCCTTGTTTGCCAATCCGCTGCTACTCTCTCGTCAAGCCACCGCCGTGCTTCCATCTCTTACTCTCTGTTCCCAGCGTTGCGGCCCCCTCCTGTATGACGCCGCCCCTGCGTACGCAACAAATCCTTTGCTCCACCACTGCTCAAGAATAAAATTTGGTCAACAACATCTATCTAAGTGGCTGTGTTAGTGGAGTTTTGATTCAAAATTTCTGGCCAGAACTCTCATATTTAATGAAAATAGTGGGGACAATCAAAAGCAAAAGGGCGGAGGAAGCATTGAGCATTTAAATAGTTGTGGAGGTGGAAATTGAACAATTAATTGTTTTAAGTCAACCGACAAAGGCCAATAATTTTTCAAAAGTAGTTGAAAAATTAATAGAGGCGGTGGAAGTAAAATAAAAAAAATTTTAAAAAAATTCATTGTGCAGAAAAGTTGTAGCACAATTTACCGGAATGAAGCTGTGCAATCAGAAGGGGAGGTCCTGCAACCACTCAGAAGATATTGTTCACAATGGCATCAAACTAGTTCTCTTCAATCACAGGTGCCCAAATTAACAAAAGAAAATTACAGGATGTGGAGTATCCAAATGGAAGCCTTGCTTGGATCCCTTGATGTCTGGGATATGTTGGAAACAGATTTTGCAGAACTATCATCAACAATAGAAGACGACGAGGAATTAAATGAGATAAAGAAAAAGGAGAAAAAAGCCTTGTTCACAATATACCAAAGCGTAGATGAAGCCACATTTGAGTTGATTTCTACTGCAAAAACATCGAAGGATGCTTGGGAAATTTTAAAGAAAGCCCACGATGGAGTAGATAAAGTGAAGAAAATCCGGCTCCAATCTTTGAGAGCACAATCCGAAACTCTACAACAAAGCAGATCATAACCATCTCAGATTACTTCTTACGAGTAATCTCTGTTGTTCATCAAATGAGACAAAATGGCGAGGAGATCAATGATGTTCGTGTTGTGGAAAAAATCTTGAGGTCCCTAGACCCAAAGTTCAACTTTATCGTTGTTGCCATCGAAGAATAAAAAAATCTCGAGGCAATGTCAGTTGAAGAATTAATGGGCTCTTTACAAGCCTATGAGCATCGACTCTTCAAAAAGGGAGACGAACAATCCTTGGAGCAAACACTGCAAATGAAATTGTCGTTTAAAAGAAATAATGCTGTCAGAGGAAGTCCACAACGTGGACGTTATCAAGCACAAAGAGGAAGAGATGGCCGAGTCAATAATCGCTATGATCAGAATCGAAGCAATAATAGCGAAAATAATGGAGGAAATAAACGTGGCCAGAATACCTATCGAGGTCGTGGACAATTCCGAACCCGTGGTCGCGGACATGGCAGAAACTTTGGAAGACTTGACAAATTAGAAGTTCAATGCCGGGTATGTAAGAAATTTGGTCATTTTGCTAATGAATGTTGGTATAATGCAGACAACAACAGAGATGAGAAGGCGAATCTCATTGACAAAGAAGAGAAGGATGGTCCCGTAGTACTAATGTCTTGCAAAGAACTAGAGCCACCTCAAACGGTCACATGGTATATGGATACAGGTGCATCAAACCATATGTGCGGAAAAAAGGAATTCTTTTCCAAACTTGATGAAAGACGAATGGGCAATATCACATTCGGTGACCTGTCGAAAAGGCCAATTGAAGGTAAAGGACATATTACCTTTGAGTTACATAATGGAAAACATCTATGCATTTCTGATGTTTATTATGTACCGGAAATTAAAAGTAATCTGCTGAGTGCTGGCCAATTGTTGGAAAAGGGATATGAAATCCGAATGAAAAATTTGGCTCTTAGTTTGCGAGATAAGAATAACAGGTTGATCACACATGTCAAGATGACGACGAACAGAATGTTTCCCTTGAAGCTCACTATAAATGACTCAAAATGCTTGAAGTCAACCACTGTTGATAGCGGCAAGTTATGGCATCTTCGGTATGTGCATCTTAATTTTGATGCATTGAAATCGTTGCAGAAAAAGAATATTGTAACAGGACTGCCGCATATTGAATCCTCCAACCATGTTTGTGAGGTTTGTGTCATAGGAAAACAACATCGACACACCTTCAAGAAGTATGGCGCGAGAAGAGCTAGATCGCGACTTGAGCTGGTACATTCTGATGTTTGTGGACCAATTACTCCAGTTTCTATTGGTGGAAACATGTATTTTCTTACCTTTACAGATGACTACAGTGGAAAAACATGGATCTACATGATGAAAGAAAAAAGTGAAGTTTTCTCTAAATTCAAGGAATTTAAAAACCTTGTTGAGAAACAAAGTGGGTGCCAATTAAAGTGCCTACGGACAGATCGTGGTGGAGAATACACATCTCGAGAATTTGATCATTTTTGCAGAGAGCATGAGATATTACACCAACTCACGATGCCATATACATCACAACAAAATGGTCTTTCAGAAAGAAAGAACCGAACAATTTTGAATATGGTTCGATGTATGCTAAAAGAGAAAAATATTCCCAAAGAATTTTGGGGTGATGCTGTAAATTGTTCTGTCTATCTGTTGAACAGGTCCCTGACAAAGAGTGTTGGAGACATAACTTCCGAAGAAGTCTGGACTGGGAAAAAGCCAAAAGTTGATCATCTGAGAATTTTTGGAAGCATTTGTTTTGCAAAAGTGCCAGAAGAAAAGCGTACAAAGCTCGAAGATAAAAGCCAAAAATGCATTTTTCTTGGCTATGGTGAAAATTGCAGCGGGTACAAACTGTACAATCCTGTAACCCGCAAAGTGGTGATGTCAAGAGATGTTATCTTTAATAAGGATCAAACTTGGAGATGGAATGAAGATGAGCAGACCAAGCATGTTCCTTTTGATGATGAACATGAAAAGCAAAAGGAACAGGAACAACAAATGGAGGACATGGTACCTGATCATGTTGAAGTTGAAAGCCAATCCTCTGATGATAGTCATATTGTGAGAAGAACAAGAAGGGTCCAGGACATATATGACTCCAGTGAGCCAATTGATGATGAATTCAATAATTTCTGTCTATTTGCAGGTCTTGACCTATTGACATTTCAAGAAGCCTCTAAAGAAGTCAAGTGGCAAAAAGCTATGGAGGAAGAAATTCAAGCCATTGAAAAGAATAATACATGGGAACTCACATCACTTCCTGACAGACATCGAGCAATTGGAGTCAAATGGGTGTTCAAGACGAAAAGAAATGCTAAAGGAGAAATTGAAAGGCACAAAGCTCGTCTCGTTGCAAAGGGGTACAATCAAAGATATGGAATTGATTATGAAGAAGTCTTTGCCCCAGTTGCCCGGCTTGAAACAGTGAGGCTGCTCATTTCACTAGCAGCTCAAAAGAAGTGGCAGATACATCAAATGGATGTTAAATCCGCATTTTTGAATGGAAACCTTGAAGAGGTTGTCTATGTTGAACAACCACTTGGATTCATCATTGAAGGCCAAGAAGACAAGGTGTACAGGTTGAAGAAAGCACTCTATGGATTGAAGCAATCACCAAGAGCTTGGAATTCAAGAATCGATAAATACTTTATCGAAAATGGATTTGTAAAGTGCCCATATGAGCACTCCATATATGCAAAAAGAAACCTGTCTGGAGAATTCTTATTGGTATGTCTATATGTTGATGACATTATCTTTACAGGTAACGATAAGGCCTTGATCCAGGAGTTCAAGAAATCAATGGAAAAGGAGTTTGAAATGTCCGACCTGGGGTTGATGCAATACTTCCTAGGCATTGAAGTCAAGCAAGATGAAGAAGGAATTTTTATCTCACAAGAAAAATATGCAAAGGAGATCCTGAAGAAATTCTCAATGGAAGATTGTTGCAGTGTCGACAGTCCGATGGAAGTTGGCACCAGATTGACTAAAGAAGGAGAATGAAACACAGTAAATCCAACCTACTACAAAAGTCTTGTGGATGCTTGAGGTACTTAACCTCACACGACCTGATATCTTGTTTGGAGTTGGTCTTGTTAGCAGGTACATGGAAACACCAAAAACTTCACACTTGAAAGCTGCGAAAAGAATTTTGAAGTACATCCAAGGGACAATCAATTATGGCATGCTATACTCTACAAATCAATGCACTGAATTGGTTGGATTCAGTGATAGTGATTGGGCTGGAAGCAAAGAAGATCGAAAAAGCACACCAGGATTCGTGTTCTACCTCGGTAGAAATGCATTCACTTGGTCATCAAAGAAGCAACCCATTGTCGCGTTATCGACTTGTGAAGCAGAATACATTGTTGCTGCTGCATGCTCTGTCAAGCAATTTGGTTGAAGAAATTGCTTGGAGATTTGAAGATACAACAAGATAGTGCAATCAAGATTCATGTCGACAACAAGTCTGCCATTGCCCTTGCAAAAAAATCAGTCCATCATGAACGCTCGAAACACATTGACACCCGTTTTCACTTCATACGTGAACATGTAAAATCAAAAGGAGTAGAGCTGAAGTATATGAACTCAAGTGAGCAAGTCGCAGACATCTTTACCAAAGCACTGAAAGTTGAAACCTTCCAGTATTTGCGGAAAAAGCTCGGAATCCAAGATGATGGAAGAATGAGTTTAAGAGGGGAAAATGTTGAAAACTAAACTCATTCCAATGTCGGCAAAGTCATTACCGACAACAAGCCACTGTCACAAGAAACGGCTAAGTTCTTCAACCATTGCAGATTCATTTGTCAAAATTGGTGTATTTTATATTGTTAAGTTTGTAATCTTCCATCTATAAATAGCTGTGTAATCTTAGTGAAAAACGCAGAACGAGTTTTAGAAATATAACATCTAAACTCAATTGTTCTCCCCCAATTTAAAATTCCAACGGCGATATCTCAGCGGTCTCCACACAAATAATCCAATACCCTATCCGTACCTGTCAAATTTCAATTTATTTAATTATACCTTAATTTCTAAATTCTTAACTCATTACCTGAATTATGTTTTGAGCTTGAGACAAATGATGGGAGAGTTTACAGGCCGAGAGAAGATGGAGTTGGGACCTCGGGTCCCAGATTTAAATGGAGGAATTAATGCACGCAACTAATAGTAAATGCTTAGCTAGTGCCCTCATCATCATCATCATTTAATTTCCACTTGTTATATATGGCTTTCAACATCAAAATTTCAAAGCAACAGCACCTACATGGGAAGGAAGCAGCTGCACCTACATGGGCACATTATCAACCAAAATTAAAAACCCACAGATACATAGACAAATAAATAGGTGTGAAGATGGAGAAGATAGGAAGAGGATTTGGAAGATCAAAGCACCAAAGTTAGGAGCAACAATGTCAAAATTAAAATCCAACTGGCATTCACAGTCGACCCAAGCATAAAAAATGTCCGTTTCGGTCGTCAACAATCCAACATTACAAAAAATAAGGCCCAGCCCAAGGAACATCCTCAGGGCCCAATTGATGGCCCATTCCTAATACGGCCATAAAACGCCCTCTTCCCCAGATCAGAGTGTATGTAGTATTATTCTACTCAAAGAGATCTCACCGGCCATTCACAACTCATAAGTCATAACACACCATCATGTTAAGTAGTCCAAAAATCCACAACTAAAATTTTGACGATTTTTAGATCGAGCTGTAGCTGGAGTTTGAGTTTTGAATTGAATCTCAGAGAGAATATTTGAGTTAAATCTTATAAGCAAAAACGCATTATTCTAGCTGGAATATAAGTATCTCTTATTACACAAGTCAGACCAATATTTATTACCATAACTAACTATATTAGGAAACAAAATATAATAATAATAATATAAAAAAAAAGTGTATGCAGTATGCTTTGATTTGGCTTATAACAATTGTTAAAAAAATGTGGTCTTGTTGCTGCAAGCCAAGTCAAGGGGGGTAGTCTAGTCGTAAAAAATCATGGAAATGGAGCGGTGGTTTTCATATCGGTTTCCTGGACATCAACGGCAAAACCTTTCCCAGTCTTGACCCAATAGTCAGCATATGATTTCCTGACTTCACCCACCTCTATTCCTTCCCTGGATTTGCTGAGGTCTTCCGACGACACCTTGTACCTGTCGTCCCTCTTCTTTATCACCTCCGCCTTCACCTTTCCCACGTCCACTTCTTGCGGCGACACCATCAGTGCTGGTGCACCCATCGGAAGCCTATCTCCTGTATTCAAATAGGTCATCCATTATATATATAGTAACTACTAACTTATGATCGCCGCCTCAAATATATATATATACACTAGTACTTCATAATAACTATTACTCCTATTTACTATTACCTCTGTCGACTTGCCAGGTGCACCAGAATTTGCCATACGAGTTGGCTAACCGTTGGAGCTCCTGCTTCCCGATCATTTCTGGAACCCTAGGGCTCATCCACATCCCTGATTTCACCTGCATGCATGCCCGACACTCGAAATCAAATAAAAGATGTATACACACAAGAACATTGAATAAATCAAACACTACACTTGTAGAAATTAACGAGTACTACCTCGTACCCGTGAGAGTGCCAAAGCTTCTGTTCATCGCTGGGAAGCGACTCGAACAATCGATCCGATATTATGTACTCCACCCCTGCAGGCAGGCCAGCAGCAACACAACACTACTGTTTTAATTTTTTGATTTAAGATTTTTGACAAAAAAATGTAATTTTAGTTTTAGACAAATTATATATAGTACTGAGTAATATAATAAAGAAAAAAAGACCGATGAGGCGGGCGTTGGAGTCGTCGGAGTCGTAGACGGGGCACTGGATGAAATCCTGGTTGAGTCGGGTGACATAATGGTGGGTCTCGATCTGACGCCCTATGTCGTGGCTGTACATTGCGAACGTGCACACATGTTGATTCATTTTCTTTATGGGCTTCATCGACTGCATCATTTGGGCACTCTTGTCCAGCATGCTCTGCCCCACAGACTTGTCCTTCCCCGGTGGCACCGATCCGTCGCCCACCGGCATTGTTCCCGGCTCTTGATCACTCGAAGCCATTATATTTAATTTACTTTTTGCTGATTCGATCACTAAATGTTAACATCAATTTTTTCTAGCATGTATATATATATATATATATATATATATATAATTCATCGGATTTTAATCCATTTTAATATCTCTGTCTTGGTTGAGAATTGAGATCATAATTAAGGGGATGTCGATTGTTGTGAAGCCTCCACGTGGCACTGACGACGTCCAGGTGTCTTGGATCCGTGAAATACGCGGATGTCAGCAACCGAGACCGAATAGCTTTATTTCATTCCCTCCATCCCATTCAGGTGTAAGTAAAAATAATTAATAATTTAAATTTGGTATAAGTAAAAGTTTTAAAAAATTAGATATTTAAAATCTATTTGATTCGATGAGACGAATCTAATAAGATTCCACTTGACTATATTTAACTTGTATAGTTGTGATAAACTTTAAGTTAAAGTAAATAAGTGAATAATACCAAACTTCCCAACATTTCAATTTATAAAAAACGGAGGGAGTATAATATTTTCACACTATTAATTATATTTAATTTTACTAGTAAGTAACCCGTCGAGACTCGACGGGTTAATTATGTAGTTTATATATATACATGTATTAAATGAATTAATAATAAATTTTAAATATATAAGAGTTATATATATTCGAAAGAGTGTATATATGATAATATAATATAATGAAATTAAAACTAAAAGAGAAATTATATTAATTATATTAAGTACTCCCTCCGTCCCAGTTAATGTGTCTGGTTTGACTTTTTGACACTGTTCATTGTTCAGTCTTGACTCAATTTTCTTGCAAGTATATATTTGAAAAAAAATAGTCGAGTTGGGTCTTGTTAGAATCGTATGATCATGCAGTTTTTGAATAAATATTTCACATAATTTTTCATTGTATATATTTTGAGATATTAACGATTGAAAAAGTGCATTGGATTGTGTGCAGAAGTCAAACAAGACAAGTTAAGTGGGACAGAGGGAGTATTAAAAAATTAAGTATTATAGATAATACTTATATTTAATTTGAAATTTTATTAAGAACAAATAAAATTTGAAATATAAATATTGAGCCTTATATTAAAATTTACATCACAATCTTCCGAAGATTTTATCGTAAACTTGTTGTATCTTGAGTGAATTCATCTTCATCACATATTAATACGTGGGCATGAGGTAATCTTCATCGCATCTTCATCACATATTAATCATGAGCAAACTAAATTTCACAGGTATTTCAGCTGATATAAAATCGTCAATATTATCTGCCAGATGACGTTGTGCATCACTCTTAAAAAAAAGATTAATGTGGGCATGAGGTAGTCCACGCTTTTGAAATTCAATAATTGATACAGCTGTAATTAAAGAAATAGTTAGACATTAATTATTCAAATAAAATGGTATAATTTAGTAAATAAAACGAAAATTATAATTGAAAAAAGACAGCCAAAAATATAAGTGGTCACATGTGCATCTGCCTTGACCCCCTTTTTTTAAATAACGGACTAAATAAAAAAGAAAACTTACGTGCTGTGTGCTGCCCAAAAACTCTTCCACTCTTGAACTCCTTTATAAGCTCTTCTAATTTAAGTTTGAAGACACGTACTATACTATCTTGTTGATCCTCCAGCCTTAGTCCAACTTATCAACTAATCGTTTTATTTCAATCCATTTTGGATTATATGTAAAAGTAATGTATAAAGAAGGATACCCAATCCATCTACAAATAACCACTGCATCTTGATAATTTTGTATCATATACCTCCTCCCTCCCGTGAATGATGATGGTAATATTACTGATGTGCCGATAGATGAAGTTTGTAAATTTTCTTTCTTTTAAAGCCTTAATATAAGACCTAAAAGATGGTTGATTATGCCGGAGCCATTGTAGCCTTTGTGACTCCATCATGGTGTATCCGTCAACAACAAACTGTTGTAGAAGGCGCCTAGCCAAAAGAAGTTGTTTCCCCTCATTTTCTCTATCTTGAATTCTAAATGCTAAGAACTCTCTCAATGTAAGTTTGTTTCTTTTACTGTTATGGGAGTATGCATGTGCATTCCGCATAGAATCCATCTTCTCCATAGATGAATATAAGTAGTATTGCAATGGGAGATAAGGAGGGTGGAATTCATGTATCCATTGTAGTGCACCATTGCATTTCTCTATAACTACATCTCTTTTGTCCGGCATCGTCTCAAAATCTCCAATGATAAGAGAAGAAACTCTGGCGCAGTTGGTTTATTGTATGACCTGCCATCCTTTGACCTTTTTCCTATGAGTTGAAGCTTTAGATCAATCGTTCCATCTTGTGCGATATGATTTGCAGTCATTCTATAAATCTTTGCATAAGGATTGTAGTGGTCAATCATTCGTTTAAGCTCATCCACTATTTAATCATCGAAATTGTTTGGCTTTCCATTGCTAGAAGAGAAACAAAAGTGGAAATAACAATAAAAAAAGTGGTCCTTAAAATACATTGTTACAATCTTTAGTGAAAAATAAGGATAACCTAATTGCATTTTTAAGAAGTGCTATCTCATCGTCCATGTCATAGATATAGAGTTGTGAGGATTTAGGTGTGGACTCTTCAGGCGGTAACAAACTCCCAATATTATGTACATTTTGACCCCCTAAACGAAATGTGTAGGGACCACTACCAACTTTGTTCACAAAATAATCAATTATCCCATCCATTAAAGTAAATGAAAACATCATGTTGTAACCACATCCTCAATAAATTTTCGGCTCATCTCATGTTTATTCTCTAAAAGATCAATATAAAGTTGAGGTGGTTTTTTAATAGAGGCAAGACCACCTTTCCTCTTGAACAACACAATGAGAATTTAGGGGATGATGATCTGTTTTACTCCATATTCTCTCCAATCCACATTTTAGCATGACAATACTCACACTCATGCACGGCATCTCCAACATCAAAATACTCTGTCACATTATTATTTATAATATTTTTTTTAGTAGAGGATTAATATATTAAGAAAAAATAGGTTAAGCTACAATTTAATATTAGATAATCAAATTAAATTATAAAAGTCAATGTAGAAAAAATTCGTACCAAGCTTTTTCTGGTATTGCAACATTGATCTATTTGGTTGAGTAGGCACTTCTTGACTTGACAACTAAAACACATTAATAAATAAATTACGTATCATCATACCTTATATAGAAAATTCAACTGAAAAATGGCATGTATTGGAAAGTTAAGAAATAACATTTTAAATATTGCTATGTTTTTTTTTCCCTGTATTGAGTTTAATTGCGACAGAATTTATTAGACGTTCATTTCTTTTCTGGGATATAATTTCGCACCTACTTTGTCTAGCAATGTATGTTGAGTATTTGATCTCGAGAGGAATTCACCATATTTAATAACAATAAACATTGTTATCTAATGATCATATGACTAAATTTTGTAACCTATTTAATTATTGACATACATTTATTAATTTTTTTTCTTTTTTGGCACATACCTATTTCGAAATCTTGGTGAGTAGAATAGCAATGAGTGAGATTCTTTTGTCTTGAAATGATTTGACGCATATTTTGTCTAGCAAGCCATGATGAATAATTCTGATCTACAACAAATTATAATATTTATACAAATTAAAATAAAAAAAATAAAACAAAGTACTTATATATAATATCGAATAATATGAATAGTATAATACAATATGCTTCCTGCATGCTGGTAATATTTGGATCGTATGGTACAATAATTCGCTCAGGTACAGGAAAAATATTTGAGTAACATCTCAAAGCTTTCTTTTCCGGACATGTCTTTCTGAAGCTATAGTCTTAGAACCTTAACAATAACAGCATTATTCACTGTGTCGATATTGATAGAATTTAAAGGAATGATTTCTGAATCCATAATGTATAGAAATTGATCAAAGATGAAAATTGAATGATGATAGACAAAAAGTGAAATAGGAGAAGTGACGTGTCTTGGGAAAATATGGATTATATATGCATTAATTTATATATAGAGATATTTTCCATAGATTCATATTTAATATATCTTTTAATAATATAAGTAAATTTGAGATTGCATGTACAAAATAATATGTCTTTTAATTATAGAAAATATATATAAATTATATTTATATATGTATTCAATAATCTTTTGATTTCTTTGCCGACGCTTGGCGTCATGTTCACCAAAAAAAATAATCTTTCGATTTGCTAAAAAATAATTTTTCCATTTAATGAATTTCGGAAGGGATTATACAAGATTGTGCTATGCAAAGTTTATGTATACGGAATTTGTGTTATCATGAAAATCATATTAAATCTATTATATCTTTGGAAGTGTTTATAAATACATATCTTTGGAAGTTGAGAAATGTATATATAAATTGGGAAGTTTCAAATTTCAAATCTTTTAAAAACTGATATTGTGTGAATTTCATATAAATTAAAAATTCATATCTTTTAAAAACTAAAAATTGGGTAAAAATTGAAAATTTTGGGAATAAAACAATGTAAAGATCTAAAACAAATAGATAAAAAAATGCAAAATTAAAATTTGAAATATTTTAAAAGCTAAAAATTGTAGGAAATTCCATATAAGTTAAAAATTTTATAGCTTTTAAAAACTGAAAATTGTGTAAAAAAAATTGTCGGAATAAAAAATACACAAATATAAAATAAATAAATAAAAAAAACAAAATCTAATATAAATAAATGCAAATATACAAAATTTCAAATTTTAAGTCTTTTAAAAATAGGAAATTGTGGGAATTCCATATAAAGTGAAAATTTCATATCTCTTAAAAAATGAAAGTTATGATTTCCATATCCAAATCAATATATATTTGACATAAATATATAGTAAATAAATAACAAATATAAAAATCTAAATTTAATTAATAGAAAATGCAAAAATCTAAGAAAATTAGAAATTTAGAATGGAGACACCACATTAAATGTTGACTTGGTTGACCACTAATGGTTTTAATAATATATAGATTTCACCCCTCAACCACTCAACCCAGTATATCTCTAATCTATATATATATTAAAGCATTAGTGAACTATCCATCCTAAATTTAATGCGTTGTCTCCATTTCAAATTTCTAATTTTTATAGATTTTTGCATTTTTAATTAATTATTTTTAGATATTCGCATTTATTTATTTATTCATTATAAATTTTCAGTTTTTGAAATATATGGAATTTCCAATCTATATGGAATTCCCACAATCTTCACTTTTAAATATATTTGAAAGATTTAAAATTTGAAATTTTGCATTTTTTATTTTATTTATATTATTTGCAATTTTAAATTTACCAATTTTAATTTTCGCATTATTTATTTATTCAATTTTAAAAAGATTTGAAAGATAAAATTAGAAATTTTGTATTTTTATTTTATCTATTTTGGAGTTTATTATTTTGCATTTTTATTTTATATTTTATTGTTCGTATTTTTTTTTAAGATTTTATTGCTGCATTTATTATTTATTTATATGGTTTGAGTTTTTACACCATAGGATTATTATGACATGAATAAGCATTTTCAGTTGTTGCACCATGTATTATTAGTTATTAGGACAAAGTTTGGCACTGGCAACTAAGAATTATGTTGCGTTTATATTTTAATATGGTGATCATATTGTAATATCGGTAATTTTGTGTAGGTTTAGTCTCAATTTTGATTATATTTTTTGTGTGGTAAATGATGTAATCTATATATATATATTAAAGCATTAGTGAACAAACCTATCCTAAATTTAATGGGGTGTCTTCATTTCAAATTTTTAATTTTTATAATTTTTTGCATTTTAATTAATTATTTTTAGATTTTTGCATTTATTTATTTATTCATTATAAATTTTCAGTTTTTGAAATATATGGTATTTTCAATTTATATTCCTACAATCTTCACTTTTAAATATATTTGAAAGATTTAAAAGATTTGAAAGATTTGAAATTCACCAAAAATATATTTGAAAGATTTGAAATTTAAAATTTTGCATTGATTATTTTATCTATATTATTTTGCATTTTTAAATTTACTAATTTTAGATTTTCAAGTTTATTTATTTATTCATTAGAGATTCATCCACCTTTAAAAAAAATTGAAAGATGAAATTTGAAATTTTGTATTTTTATATTATTTATTTTGGATTTTATTATTTTGTATTTTTTATTTTATCTATTTTAGATTTTATTATTTTGTATTTTTTATTTTATTTATTTTATATTTTATTGCTGTAGTTATTATTTATTTATAGATTTTGAGTTTTTACACTATCGGATTATTTTGACATGAATAGACATTTTCAGTTTTTGCACCATAGTACTATTAGGACGGAGTTCTGCACTGGCAACTAAGAATTGTGTTGTGTTTGTATTTCAAAATGGTGATCATATTGTAATGTGGGTAATTTTGTGTAGGTTTAGTTTTTTGATATATTTTTTTGGTGTGGTAAATGATGTAATCAAAATATACATTGCACATATTTATTTATTTATATTAAAGATATATTAATGTGTATATGAAATCCAATTTTTAGTTTTTAAAAGATATTTAATTTTCAATTTATATGAAGTTCCCACAATTTTCGATTTTTAAAAATTTGAAATTTCAAATTTATATGGAATTCGCAGTGTATAAATAGAATTTATATTATTAAAAGATACATTAATGAATGTATGAAAAAGATTTGTATATATTAATTAATGTATATATAGGCCATGTTTTTACAAAATTATGCCACTTATCCTAAAAGTAATACTACATCCGTCTCATTATAATTATTACGGACTCACCTGACACGTATACCGATATACATTTTTAACGGTTAATAACTTAAATTGTGTTCGATAAAAAAAATATAAAAATTTGATATTCTAAAACTACATGATTAGACGAATCTAACAAGATCTCACTTGACTATATTTTTTCTTACATAACTATGATAAAAATTCGAATCAAATTTAAACAGTGAATAGTGCCGAAAAGTCAAACGTAACAATTAAACTGAGACGGAGAAAGTATACAATAATATATTTACTGAAAGTAATATACAATTATATAATTGCTAATCTTTAAAAAATATATTTTATAATTATATCATTCTAATTTTATATAAATATATACTAAATAGTATAAATCTTATTTATATTTTATTATATTTAAAATAATACAAAAATTATAATTATTAAGACAATTGTGAAAATTCATATTCTATGGATAATTGATTTAGAGTAAATTAGTTATTTTCGTAAAGCATATTAGTAATAAAAGAATCGGGTATATAAAGAGTTATTGGAGTGCGAATAGTCAATCAGTAAATAAATAAGGAAATTTCATTTTTTTAGTCTATTTTTTAAGAAATACTTCATTAATCTATATTTTATCAAATTTACAATTGGCGGAAGAACAAATATAAATATACCTTTATTAGAAATTGAAAGGCTAATTGTTGCAAATTCTATAAATTTGAAAATTTTATCTAGAATACCGATACTGAATAAAATTTTAATGTCTGAAACAGATAGTCTATTAATACTAGAAGAGATATATTATAATAAGGAAGAAATGAAGGTGGATCATGCTAAGCTATTACCTTTGTTGATTAATGAGGAGAGGATGTTTATAATAAAACAATGTATGTAGTTGATAGTGATGAGGGTTGATTTTTTTTTCTTTACGTGGTGGAACTGACAAGACATTTATTGATTTATCTAAAAAATAATATTTTTAGCCATTCATGGGAGAAATGATATTGTGTTGTATGTAGTATCCAGTGGCATAGCACCCTACTCCTTCCAAGAGGTGGGATTGCACATTTTCAATTTGGTTCTACCTGCAAAAAACTTATCCCAAAAAATTATTTAACCTACGTTCTCATTAAAAGAAAGCCCATTATTTGGAAAGAAAATTCTTAATTGGTATAATTATTATGAGTCCGTCTGAATTAACCAAATTCCTCATTCGATTTCGGAGGAAAAAAGTCACACTCGCATTTTGTTTTACTATGACTATTTAAGAAAAAAAGTATGTCATTTTTTAAAGAAGGTTGGACTCTATCTTCAAAAATCATTTTTACCTATGTTAGTGATATGCTGCAATATATCGTGTACTGGAAAGAGGGGACTCGAAGTATTAATATGTAATTAAGATGAATTAACCCAAGATACTACAAGAAATGTTATTTACAATTAAAATTATATATGACTTAAATTTGCACAATGAATTCTTCATGTAAGTGATAGTAATTTGTAAATCTGATATTTATCTTGGATATGTACAATTAGATGACATTTCCAGATTATAATTTTATGAATTCTACGGGAGATCCTATAGCGGAAATTGTTGAGAGTATTTATACATATATGAAATGCACCACTTCAAATCCAGATATTATTAAAGATATTGTTATACTAATTTCTACCAATGAGATTGTTGATACGATCAATTATTAAATCATGGAACGTATGTCTGCAAATGAAAAATGTATATATATATATCAGTTCTAATAATATTTATCAAGAGGATGAAAGCATAGATAATGCCAATGAATTATTTTCATTATAATATCGAAATGCGATCAAATTGTTCTGGATTATCGAATCATGAAATAGAGTTGATTTAGGGTTGCATAGTCATGCATATTAGGACTATAGATCGATCAAATAAAGTATGCAATGTAACTATGTAAGTAGGTTGATAGTCTTCAAGATGCGGAATCATATTATTGAGGTTAAACTAATTTTCTAGAAACTATGAAAGTAAAAAATTCTTGATTGGTAGAATGGTTATGAGCTGAGCCTATCTGATTTAACCAAATTCATGATTCAATTTAAGATGAGAAAATTTCAGCTTGTAGTTTGTTTTGCTATGATTATAGACAAAAGTCAATGTTAATCTTTAAAGAATATTGGATTTTATCTTCCAAAATTAGTTTTTAGCCATGAACAATTATGTTGCAATATTTCGCGCCACTAGCAAGATGTGGCTCAAAATATTAATATGCAATTAAGAATGATTAACTCAAGATGTCACAAGAAATATTGTTTAAAATGGAATTTATATATAACAAAAAGTTTACAAAATGGATACTTAATGTAGGTGATGGTAAGGCCGGTATTGATTTTGAAGATCTACAATTATTTGTGACATTTCCGGATGATATTCTAATAAACTCTACGGGTGATCCTATAGCGACAACTTTTAAGACTACATATACAAATATAAACTGCACCACTTCAAATTCAGATATTTTAAAAGATAGTGTTATACCAGCCCTATCAATGATATTTTCATCAATGAAAATTCCAGCAAATTGTGAGAAAGATCTTCATATTATGCTTAATATTTATATTTAAATTTTATTTTATTTTAATTTAAATTTCAAATTAAATAAAAATATTATATTAATAATTATTTTTATTGATTTGTTAGTTTTATACCGGACAAGACACAGAAGTTAAAGAATATGGTATAATATGATTTCTTTGTTAGTTTTAAAAATAATTAAATTATATTATATACATCCTCTTTTGAATATATATAAAATCATTACATATTTTTTATTGCTCAAAATATAATTTATTATTACTTTATATAATATAAATATAAATATTATATAAAATATATAATTATGCCCGTCGAGTCTCGACGGGTTACTTGCTAGTTACATATATAAAGAGCTTTCCTAGCTATACATCGCATATTCCTTCAAAATTTTTAGTCTTACAAATTTACAACAGACAACAATTCTACAATTTAACATCATGGTCTATGTGTGTTTGTGTGTGTATATACTTATATAACATATTACTACTATTTCTCTGCAGCCAAAATAATATAGTCATCAGTATGACATTGTATCCTTGCTGCTCATGCCATTAAAGCCAGACACAAAGGTAGACGATGAACCATAACCTACATCTGTTGGCACCATTGTCGAATTCTGGGATTGGCTCCATTGCAAGCTCTCCTTTATCTTCTCCTCGTGGAAATCTCTCATCGCCTTGAACCTAACATCATTCGAGTATTTGCTTCCCTCAGGAATTGGATCGGGAATAAGCATTGTCCCATCGAGCATCTGAACAACCTCGGACATTGTTGGCCTGACCGATGGAGTTGCATTTGTGCAGAGAAGCGCTACTTTGATTGTCCTTTCTGCTTCGTCTCTGTTGACGCGACCCATTCTCTGATCGATGAGCTCATCCACGTTTTTGCTTTCTTGCAAGTGATTGGCCTAAAAGGTAGTATAATAATTATCAGAGGAGTCTGCTCATTGATGTTCTTAAATTTCTTTAGACATCACAATAATATTATTGTCAATTTGAAAAAGGATTATAAAAATTGTACCCAATCGAGGAGGCAAACGAAGTTGTGGCTTGGCATGTAGTTATTGTTGCTTTTCCCACTGACGACTTCCAAAATCACGACTCCGAAACTGTACACGTCAGCTTTGTCCGTCAGATACCCCCACAGTGCATATTCAGGTGCCATATATCCACTGCAGTCCAATGAGATGAAGATAAACACATCATTGAAACTATTGCAAGAATAATTAGCCAAAGGGGGAAGCTATTGAAAGACAGTTGATAATTGTTAACTCACATTGTTCCAGCAATTTTTGTGCTAATATGTGTCTTCTCGTCTTCGTGAAGCCGGGCCAATCCAAAATCCGATATCTTGGGAGTAAGATCTTTATCCAGAAGCACGTTGGTGGCTTTAATGTCGCGATGAACAATTTTCAGTCTTGACTCGTCGTGCAGGAAAGCCAGTCCTTTTGCAATACCGATGCAGATTTGGAACCTTGTTGGCCAGTCCAGCATCAACTGGCTTTCGTTGGAATCTGCAGACCGGTCCAGCACAAGCCGTTGTCATTATTAAGCGAGCAGAGCATGTGTCTATATATTGGGAGGGGATTAAACGACAGAAGAACACTTTACCAAACAGAACATGAGCAAGGCTATTGTTTTCCATATACTCGTATATGACATGAAGTTGATTTCCTTCAATACAGCACCCGTACAGCTTCACCAGATTTGGGTGTTGTAGGCAAGAAATCATCCCGATTTCATTCAAAAATTCACGGTTTCCTTGCCTTGATCGAGCTGAGAGCTGCTTTACAGCAATTACAGTGCCATCAGATAGTCGACCCTGCATCAAATTGTGCATCACAAGACAAGGAATTATAGTGCAAGAAACACAAAAGTATCATAAGAGCTGCCAATGAGGCTAAAGCAGTACCTTGTATACCGGGCCAAAACCACCTTCTCCAATTTTATTCATCTCATCAAAGTCGTCAGTAGCAGTTCTAATTTGTTTCAGAGAAAACGCAACAGTTTGGAATTCTAGGCCTTCGAATTCTGCCAAGGGTAAAGAACAAAATGATTCATTGTATGCACTTTTCAGAGGATGGTAACGTGTAAATAAGCTCCTGTTTTGCTCGTAGAAAAGTAATGTACCTTTTCCAATGCGTTCTTTGCCTCCTAAAAAGCCTTTCCACCAAAGGACAAACAATATCAAAACAATAATACACACTGCCAAAACTGAAGGGACCACGATAGCAGTCACATTCGTTTTGCTGCCTTCCGAACAAACTTTGAAATCTGCAGGGAAGATCAACAAATAGAAGGAACCCATCTATAAGAGCAAACATAAGAAAATATGTTTTCAGCTTAGCCTGATGGAAGGGGATGATCGAGCTTTCATATCAATATAAAGTTTGTACGAGCACACAAGGGAGCAACTAATTTGTATGGGCAAAAATATGAAATGAGAAAATCAAGAAGATAAAACTGAAAAATCACTAGAAGTACTTACTTGGATCGACTGAAATGGCTGATATGAGAGAACCATAGTCGCCTTGATTGGGGATTCGCGCAGTGCCTTTACTAGCCCAGTAAAACCGGATCTCCAGTGTACCATCAGTCACAGAGGCATTGAAATGTTGAACCACAGGCATTTCAGCTCCACCCACCACTTCTTCAATGTTAAAATTCTCCCTAACTAATTCCTCCTGATGCAAGAACAGTATCAGGAAAGCAATAATCTCTTGAGGGCTGACTTCTTCATTGATTCATTAAAACCTTACCTGAATGTATATATCGAATGCTCGCCTTCCAAGACTGAAATATGTGGTGTTACTGTTTGAGAACAGTATTTCGGCAAAGTGCAGGCTCACATTATAACTTCCATTCTCCAAGCAGTAATGAAAATATGTGAGTGTAAGAGGGCTAAGGCGCGCTGTAGCGTACAGGTCAGGGAGATTTGGTGTCGGTGGAATCTGGATAGAACGTGAATACTGGTGATTAGTCTCGTCTAGGAAGTCACCACTGCTAGTAAATCCCCAAAAATTACGAGTTGAGGAATATCCTGCCAAATTATCACCTCCACCATCTCCTTCAAATGTAACTCGTCTATTGTTTTCCCTGGTAATCAGATTGGCCCCACCACAATTGACGCGTAGAGAACATTTATCTGCAAGAGGCAGACGTAGCATTCTTGTCACAATACATTGATTTAGAAGCTACAAAGGTAAATCTGAGATCACGTATATATTCAAAGGAAGGGATGGATAGAATGCTTACATTGAGGGCAGATTGGATTTTTAGTACATGGAAGGATCCGTTGTCTGTTAAATATGAAGCATAAGAGAACTGCTACTAACGTAAAGAAAGATTGCAAAGATAATAATCACGAATGACATCTTACAATTTATTTGCTGATGATGAGGCTTTGTACACATTTACATGACGAACCCTGTTACATTAAATACATTATTGTCAGTATAGCGAAATAGAAGCTAACTGAACAGGCAATATGAAAATTTCAGTAGCCTTTTCTTACGTGTTTGATTCACAGGCATGTTCATCAGGTTGCAACGTGAAATTGTTGAAGGAAAGATCACTGTACAGAACCATTAACATTAAAAGTTAATATACAGATTATTCGAAAGAGTGCCATAAAGAGAGTCATGCTAATTCCAAAGATGAGAATCATTGAAGTTCTTCAGAGTTCTCCTATTCCCCTTTTGGGAAGAAACTGCAAAATACCATTTCAAATTCCTAATAAGTACGACCAATGCTTGCCTATCTTAGACGCCAAAATTCACCAATTCAAAGAAAGTTTGAGATATTCAAAAACACAATTTGATGGAATGGTTGAAAGTAGCTTTCTGCATTTGAATTTGGAACTGCAAGAAGTGAATTGCCGAGCAGAAAGTGATTCAATAACGATATGAGAAGTAATGGAACCACAAGAATCTAGCCTACAACAATGCTACCTCAAAAGAAAATAAAAGCAAGACCAATACATACATATTGCTTCCATCCTTCAGGAGTGTTGTGGGTAATGATCCGCTCAGCATGTTTCCAGTCAAAAACCTGATCACATGAATACCGAGTGTTAAAAAACTGTGATACGTAAGTTGGTTCAAGAACGAAAAAATAACACAGTATGATCAAAGAAAATGAGTAGGATTTTCCGTATAAAATATTTGAAATTGCACTTACACGAGCTTCAGTTTTCTTGCAATGTGGTCTGGAATCTCTCCCTCTAAATTATTGTAACTTACATCCCTGCCAACATGATAGAAAACAGAATGTAAACATTTTTCTTATGAAGAAAATATATGGTAGTATATAACATGTTCCACCCGTGAATCAAATCATAATAAATAGCAATTTCCTGATCTAAGACAACTGGAAGCCATTAGAACAAGCATAAGTGGAATATGATAAAAGGGCTCAAAATTCAGCACACAGTGGTGAAATTTTCTCATCCATGAAGGCTGGAAGCCACTAGAATGAAGACTGACAAAATTGCACATCATTTTGCCAACAGACAATCATCTAACTAATGGATTAATCTCCCTATTTATTCATATTGTTGGTTAGGCTACTCACAACATTTCCAGAAGTCTGAATCTCCAAACATACTTAGGTATCTGTCCAGAAAGGTTGCACTTTCTCAAAATCCTGTACACAAGATTACAGGAATGAAATGTCTCAGTAAGCATAAAGTCATTGGAAAGTTCCGGGAACATCAAATAGGTAGAATTACTAAAGCATACAATGTTTGGAAGTTTGTAGCACTCCTTAGTATTGGAAAACTCTGTGCCGGCCCTTTAAGGCCACTAATTCTCCTGAAAAAGACAATCCAAAGTTCCATAAACTAGGTACATAAACAAAGGAAAAGGAGGAGTTATAGGAGAGAGCAAAACTCAGAATATATTAGAACTCACAAGTGAACTAACATATCCAGAAGAGATATGTTTGCTGGAATCGGCCCCTCCAGTCCGCTTCCAAGCATTTCTCTTCATTGAAAATGAATGAATACTGTCAGCACAAGGTTACAAACGAATGATGTTTGCAATTTAATGCATGCACAGTTCTAGTACGTAGATCTTACAATTTTGTAAGATGTCTCCAATTCTGAATAAAATCAGGTATTCTTCCGCTTAAATTATTGTCATTTACCCTACTGTAATTCAAAAAAAGTATACTTATCAGCTAATAGCAGAACCATGTACATGAATAGGAACATGAGATATTAGCTGTGCTTACAAGTCAAGCAAGTTTGTTAAATTTGCGAATGACTCTGGCAATTCTCCTGTTAATAATGGGTTAGACGAAAGCATCCTGTGATTTCAACCAAGCACAGCTCTACAATTGTCAGTTTCAGGCATTAAGCAACAACAATCTACTTTAAAACGCTAGTAATACACTTGGAATATGATATCTTACAGAGTCTTCAAATTAACTAGCGTCCCTAGTTCAGGAGGGATGGGGCCTGAAAATTGGTTTCCCTCGAGATTCCTGATCGAACACCATGAAATTGCAAAATTTGAATATCAGGTGTTTAATTTAGAGAAATATGCCAGGACATGGAAAAAATATGCAGTTTAGCACTTGCACAGAACTTCAAGAGAAATTCGAAACAAAATTGCCTGAGATGATATTATTGTAATTGATGTCAATACTTTTACAGAATTGCCAAATTTATTAAGATAGACTGGAGAGAGGAAAAATGTAATGACGCCACATACAGGTACGTAAGGCTTGAAATGTTTGCCAAGAGTGTTGGAATTGGGCCTGACAAACGGTTTACAAGGACAGAGCTGCACAAAAGTATTGGCAGTTAATGATCAGATAAACAAGAACGTAATAGAACAAACTCAGGAGTGAAACAAGGACCCTACGTAAAATTCAGACGCGTTGAAGCCCACTCTTCTGGAAATGTTCCAGTGAGAAGGTTGTAAGCAAAATCACTGAAATATATTAAACACATCAAACTTGTATGAGCATGGTCTCCATATGATTATATAGAGAAATCCACATAAATCAATAAAGTTCACCATAACGATGATATTGAAAGAAACATACACATCTTGAAGGTATGGAAGCTTCACAATTTCTGGTGGAAGAACTCCACGAAGATTAAAACCCTTAATCACACTGCACAAATTGAACAGTCGATTTCGATTATACAGTAATACAAAAGACAGTGATCACAAGAATGCAGGGTAATAACCACAAAATGCCGATCAAATAAAGTAAGTACTAAAAATCAACACTTTTACATTTTTGTGACATGGCAAACGGTGCTGCTGTTATAGTTGCAATTACATTCAACATAACCCTCAGCACTCGATGGATTTGATAAATAACCAACCGCCAGAACTTCACATTCTTTGGCATCAAACTCCCATACTGTTGCACCCATTGTAGTGGCAATTTGTCGGAGAGTGTCGACTAGAAAAGTGCAAAGGGAACACGTCATGAACCCCATCAAGATAACACGGAAAAACAATGACATCTAACATATTACTGCTTTATAAGGAATCTGCACAGACTATCCTAACAATATTTGCACCGAAGAAGATATTCATTTGAAGAAAAGCGAAAACATCCCATGTTTTTGTAGATTTCTTACACACACATGCAATCGATATGATTAAAGAGTAAAGAATAAAGACAATGAATGCAGTGTTCGCTGAGACCAAATTCACGATTACTTTACCTTATGTAGAAAGACAATAATGCACTTATAGATTCCATATTGATCACATTTTCAAGTTTCCAATTATAAGTCAAACAAACAGTACCCAATTCCTTTTCACTTCAAAACCCAATTCCTCTGGGTCTGGGATCTGAATTATTACAAAAACGAACTTCAATTCTTTACAAATCTTTATCCTAATCCATAAAAAAAACAGCCAGAAACGGTTCATTAAATGTCGTTTCTTCGCGACTCTACTGTATATTTCTCATCAAGAAAACTGCTTCTCCACCAAATCTTGATTCTAACAAAACAATTCCGCAATTGAATCTTACAACAACACCGTCAGAAATTACAAAAACAAACAAAAGAAACGGAAGTCAAACTGAGTCACTCACCTTCGTCCTGCGGCACCTGCTGCGACTCCGACAACCTTAGAAGTCCCAACCACCAAAACCCAAAAACCCACGAAACAACAAACGGCTTCGTCAAAATCATTTCAACGTTCAAGACTCAAACTTTACATAAACCAATATGTAAAAAAAGCAGAAGACCCAGAAACCGAAGGCTTCCCTCGTCACTATTCGAATGCGGGAACGTTCAGCAAATAGACAACCGTTGTGTACATTGTTTGTTCTCTAGTTATATATGATGATGTGTAAGTAACTAGAATTATGTGAAAACCAGAAGTTTTAGTACAAAACAGTGAACTGTATTTTGAGATTTGAGAATTGAGACGGTCCAAGTAGGCAAGTTGGCAATTGGAAATTGGAATTGGGCATGGAGACGAAATGGATAACGTAATTTTATTTTTTATCTATCGCTCTCCAATTATATTTCGCCTTTTCATTGTTAGTAGTTGGGGTTATTTTCTGTACGGTCATTGTCACGACCAAACGTCCAAACATTATTTTTTTATTTTATTTTCCACGACCAACATGATTAAATACTCAGAGCTGCATTCTTTGAAATTTTGGCAAAGAATTTTCTGTTTCAATTAATATTCGTACCCATCCTAATCATAACCTCCACATTTTCATAGCTTTCTACTATATACTTAGTATCTCTTATCTTAATTAAATGTTCATGGTCGAATTAGACTGGTGTTAATTCCGCGTGAAATGAATACATCTTTAAATGCAGTTCATGTTTTCTGAAAATTAAGTTCAATTTATTGCATAATCATAATAACATTTTATTACTCTCTCTACAAGAATATGGGGTGTTTGGGATCTGGATATCATATAGTCTCACAATCTGCTTCCAGAATCCAGTATCCGCTAATAAAGGTTGGCTCCCAAGGTTCCCTATACGTACATGAAAGAGATAGGTGTGCCATATTCTTAGACACAAATACAGTAATGTGAATGTCAAAATAATATGCTATCATTGATTCCATTAAAAACTTGTATTCTTGTATAAAACAATAAACTAAACAACTTTATATTGTTGAGAGAGTGCGCACTAAATATTTTTTTGCTGAACAAGGGAATAAAAGTGAGAGATAGAGATCGGTGGGGAATCGAACCTCCAAACTTCCGTTGGAAGTCGATGGACTTAATCACTTGAGTTAAGTTCTCATCCCAAAACAAAACTAATTTATTTAGACATAGAGTTTATATAAGTATTTTATTATTCTCGCAAAAAAATTATTTATACTACTTTTCGAGTGTTAAATAATTTATTGTTGCCAAACACTTCTTATCACGTGTGAAAACGAAACGTAGCTATTTCACTCGAAAATAGAGACAATAGGTTATAGCTATATTCTATGTAGGGGAAATTCAATAGAATCCTCGTATCCTCACAAATGACGCCCAATCCCCCTTTTGGTAAGGAGAGGTAAAAAACAAAAAACAAAAATAAATTTTAGTGTAATTCACTAATTTGTACTATAGTAATTGGTAATTCTTGAACAAAGTAATTTAATACTTAAAAAATACGAAGTAATACGTTTGCGGACGCACTAATGTCGTGCCTCGAAGGCCGAGGCACACCATTGCTAGAATTTTTTACCACTTAAGACTTTCTTCCCGAATACAATGAGGTGCATGAGAGCTGTTCTACCCTCTCGTCAAATAAGTCGTGAGCTTTTTTATCTGCTGATATGATAGGTAAAAGAGCTCGCACCTACTGATGCAACATGTAAATTTTTATTTATTTTTTATTTTTATTTTTTACCACAGGCGTTATGTACTTTTACATTTGAAGAACTTGTTTCATTTATTCTTTTTGCCACGGTCGTGTGTTTAGTGTACCAAAAGAATTATAGGAACATACTTCATAGTATTTGGTACACGTATAGTTATATGCATAATTTACTAGTGAGGTAGAGTAGAATCATGCACGATTTTTTATTTTCTTTTTGAAATACTTGATGCTACTTTTCTATTTCTGGGAACATTTCTTTCTCCACCAACCAGTAAAATATTCAAAATTTTCTCTTCATCCAATAATAAATATGCTTTTATATTCATCTTTTTTTTTTTTGGAGGAGCCATTGAAGGCCTGGAAAGGGGTGGTGGGAGCCCATGCCACACAATTACAAAGGGGAATTAAAGGGACACTACAAGAAAAAAGGCGTTTACCGACCCCAAATTGGGGTCGGTAACAGGCGGAGACGGGTCGCCCAGCCGTTTACCGACCCCATTACCGACCCCAAAGTGGGGTCGGTAATTTCTTGGTAGGTAATCCAAGACCGACCAAATTTTCTTCGGGTCGGTAGCTTACCGACCAACTTTTGGTCAGTAAATTTACCGACCCCACGTAGGGTCGGTAGAGGGGTCGGTATTTTGGGATCTGGGACCTCTTGGTCCAGGGATTACCGACCCCAATTGGGGTCGGTAATGGGGTCGGTAGGCTTACCGACCACCATGTGGTCGGTAATGGGGTCGGTACCCAACTGAATTTGTGACCAGAAATGGCTTTTTCACGGCCATCCCTGCTGCCACAAATCAATCAATACCAACAAAACAATGACACATCCAACACCACATCCACTACATTACAAATCTTCAAACAACTACAATTTATATACTCTTCAACTCTTCCATTCTTACACAAACATATCAAATACTATTAACCAAATCCTCATTTCAAACATCCAACATTGAATATAACAAAACAAGTATTATCAAGTTCTCCAACAAAGTCCAAATGCAAGTCTAGCAAAATCCATTCATCCCAACATCAATAAACACAAGTCCAAATGGTCTATCCACATCTAACATTTGTAATATAGACAAAAGCATCGTACTAACCATACAAAAAAATGTCATCAGTGAACACCTAGGCCACCTCCACCCAAGCCATCATCTCCATCTCCGTCGTCTGGGGAACGAGGCCTCCGCACTCCAAGTACCCGCTCCAGCTGCTCGGCCATGCTCATATGCTCCTGTGACAGCCGCTCAATCCTCTCAAGTGCAGCATCGAACTGCTCCTGTGTGACATACCCAGATGGGGGAGGAGGTGTGGCATCAACAGTGCTTGGCCGCCTAATCGCTCTAGCCATCGAGCCTATGCCATAAATGTTCCCCCGTCTGTCGGGGCCACCCGCAACATCGACGAACACGTCGTTCGGGTCGAAGTTAGACCCAATGGCTGGATTCTGTGACAACTGTGTAGAGACAGCATTGAATTGTTCCTGCAATACAAGTGGAAGAAGATAAGGTGCAATTTAGTGTCAACGTGTTGAATTGAGACTATATTTTAATTCATCATTAGTAGATATACATGAAGTCGCTCTGAAGTCGGCGTGACCCAATTATCCTTTTCGTGTCCCCTCGTATGTGTGTGCTCATGAAGCTCGTGAAGATGGATAGGCCTGCTACGATCAGCAAACTACACAAAATTTGCACAATATAAGTCTTCATTTTGTACAAATATGTGAAGAATGTTAAAGAGAAACATACCAGCTTATCGGCAGTGGCCAGATGAGACTTCGTGCCCGCTGTATGTGTGGGGAGGGCCGGTGCATCCTCCTGTCCCCGGTGGCGGTTCAACTTTCCCCGTTTTGACTTCTCCTTAAAGGCCGCCGAATCCCAGAAGCGTCTCCAGTTCTCTGCAACCAACTCATCCGCCGGGTACGCCTTCTTCTTCTTTCGTATGTCTAGGGTGTAATCCTTATACCTAGCAATATTCAAACGGTGCAGTGAAATTATGTTCTCCGTTGAACAGAAATGTAAATTCAACGCTAGAAAGTACCGGGCAATATTCTTCTTCTCTCACTCCTTCCTCACAGCTAGAGCGTGCTGAGGGGCCTACCGTGCCACTTTCTGCATTTTAATTTGAATCAAGATGCATACAACAATGACGGAACATATATGAATCTTAATTAATGTAGTCGGTACCTGAAACTCGCCCCAGTAGAAGTCTTTGGTCTCCCGAGAGACCTTTCCCCAACTAATCCCATTCATGTCAGCACGCATGGGATAAATATCAGTGATTTTCCTGACCAGTGCGTTACTGAACTCCAATCTATATGACAAAATTGTTATGTCACACGTTGATCAAAGTAAAAATGTAACCCAAACAATTTAAAACGTAAATCACTTACACCCCATCCGATCTGGGCTCAACCAAGATCCTATCTCCTCCAACCTGGGCAGCGGGAGGTGGCTGCTGTGAACCGGAAGCTGCCCCAGATGCAGATCCCACAGAACCTGTTAAATATTATCACATTAATAAAGTCTATAGAATATAACGAATTTCTCAACGGGAAACGTAGTACCTGGAGTACGAGGCAATGGAGTCTCTGGGACGGGAGAAGATGTCTCCGGTATATCGCCGGGCTGCTCCTGTGAGCCAGCCTCTACAACTGTGTTCCAACAGATAAAATTTGAGTAGTGAAGGCTAATATATGAAGTTAACATCGAAAAAATAATTTAGACCATGTCATGAATTGTTTAAATTTATATCACAAATACCTGCGTTCGAAAGCTGATAGTCCTCCATTGCCGCTCGGATAGCTGCCTGCAGCTGAGGCCCTGTGACCCTGTGCGGGGTCCCCGAACCACCGGATCTGGATCCCGATCCTGACCCACTAGGCGTCCTAGAAGACGCCCCACGTCATCGTCCTGACATCTGCAAAATTTATTTATCATTAGTTGTTACATTTACAATTAAGTTCAATTAAGATATACATTTTGAATCTTAATAAGATTAGCAATTAGGTAGATCACATTTTCAAACTTGAAAATCCTCATCCGAAGTCTACTGTGATGGATCATCCGGATCAGAATCATTTGAGTTGGAATCAGTGCTTATCGATGATTCTGAATCACTGCTCTCATCCTGCTGAAGTTCAACATATTGAACGTCGTCGTCTGTTAGGCGCTGTCGCGAGGCAGTAATGGTTGTGATCTCGAGACCAAGTTGTTCTGGGGCATCGACTTGGAACGCATCCACTTCTACTGATGGACTAACTGTTATTACACCTCTCGGTTTGACTTTACACACCGCTAACCACTGATTCCGGCTGGCAACTGGTCTGGTGTTTGGGAACGGTACGTAACACACCTGTTCTGCTTGATTAGCAAAGATGAAAGGTTCTTATACGTTCAAAGATCTAGAATGATCAATTTCCACAAGTTTGTACTTGGGGTGAGTGCGTGTCCCAATTCCTTCACGTGGGTCAAACCATCTACATTTGAAGAAGGTTGTTTGCTTAATAGGCAGTGCAGGGTACTCTATGACTATAATCTCCTCGATTATACCATAGTAGTCTCCCTGGTTCTCCGACTTGATACATACACCACTGTTGTAGGTCGCTCTGTGCCCACCGTGGGATTCTGTGTGAAATTTCATCCCATTAATAAAGTACATAGGATATGATGTAGCAACGGGAAGTGGGCCTTGTGCAACGTGCGCTATGCATGGATTGTCGGGGGGATTTGCAGTCACATATTCCTCAAACCATTTTGGAAACTCCGCAGATTGTGCTAACCAAAGCTCCGGACCACCTATCCCAGGGCGCTCCTTCAGCAATTCATCCGTGAATTCGCTAAAATACATATGAATTGAACGGTTAAGTGTCATATATTCCAACACGTGCAGTTATTACATATTGAATACAATTTAATATTGTTGAATGAACTTACTCGATATATGGTTGCATCTCGATGCAGTTCAAGATTAGATAAATATGGATGGCTTTCAATTCTTGTTCCGTCAAACGCCTCTTCTTCGACTTTCCCTGGGGACGTCCCGTGTGTTTGAATACACTAGGCAGGCGTGCATCAAAATTTTGTAAGCCACCATCATCATTCCTTGGCACATTCCTACCTCGGGTGAACACATGCTTCTCAAAGTAATGAGAGCAAAAAATTGAGGCCTCTCGCACCATATATGCGTTGCAAATACTACCTTCAATATGTGCTTTGTTGCGCACGGTTCTTTTCAACCGATTCAAATACCTAAGAAAAACAAGAATTATATTCAAGTATGACGAAACATATATTAAGTACGAAGTGTTAAAATTCCAAAAATACATTGTTTCATTTACCTCTCATAAGGATACATCCATCTGAACTGAACGGGACCGGCAATCCTTGCTTCGTAAGGTAGGTGGATGGGAAGATGTTCCATACAGTCGAAGAATGCAGGGGGGAATATCGTTTCTAACTTACATAGAACCACTAGAATATCGGTCTCCAATTTCTGCAAGTCTTCTATTGTAAGTGTTTTCGCAGTCAGGGTACGGAAAAAATTGCTTAGTTCTGTGATCGGTTCCCAAACACTCTTGGGAAGCAAATCCCGCCATCCTATCGGTAGTAGACGCTGTAAGAAGATATGGCAATCATGACTTTTCATTCCAAACATTCGATGTTTATTCATGTCTATGCATCTGCCCAAGTTCGATACGCATCCATCGGGAAACCTTAACCCTGCAACCCACCTCAAGAATACATCACGCCTCTCCTTATCCATTGTATAAACGGCTTTAGGATATCGGCCAGAACGACTGTCCCTATGCAGTTCAGGCCGATTACACAGCCCCACGAGGTCCTCACGTGCCTTCGCATTATCCTTTGTCTTCCCCTGAACATCCATGACCGTGTTGAAAACATTTTCAAACACATTCTTCTCAATGTGCATTACATCAAGATTGTGACGAACCAAATTTGTTTTCCAATAAGGTAGATCCCAGAATATACTCCGCTTTTTCCAGCCACAAGTCTTACTGATTACTGCATTCTCCTCAGCTCCTCTTAATTCAGTTACTCGACGTAGACCATGCAATTCTATGTCTTCCAACACTTCGTCGCCGCTATTGTACCTTGGTGCCAATCTGTGTTCCTCCCGATCCTTCGTAAATTTGGACTTATCAATCCTAAAAGGATGATCTGAGGGCAGGAACTTCCTGTGAGCATCAAACCACGACTGTTTGCCACCCTCTCTAAGGCGTATCGATTCTGTTTCCTCCATACAAACTGGGCAGGCATATTTCCCATACGTGCTCCAACCAGACATCATAGAATAAGCCGGGAAGTCTCCAATTGTCCACATCAATGCTGCCTTCATCTGAAAGTTTTGTTTTGTATTTCGGTCGTATGTTGTGATCCCAACATCCCACAACTCCAAAAGCTCGGCTATTAAGGGTTGTAAAAAGACATCGATCCCCTGTTTTGGGCTTGATTTCCCAGGAATAATGCACGTGAGAAACATGTATTCATCTTTCATGCACATGTGGGGAGGGAAGTTATATGGGGTTAAAATTACTGGCCAACATGAGTATTGCGATCCCGACTGTCCAAAAGGTTGGAAACCGTCCGTACAAAGTCCCAAGCGGACATTTCGCCCCTCCGACCCAAATTCTGGATGAATTGTATCAAAGTCTTTCCATGCCTTCGAGTCACAAGGATGACACATCTCTCCTACCGAATCATGATGGTGTCCGACGTGCCAAGTCATATGTTCCGCGGTCGCCTCCGATGAATACAACCTTTTTAATCGGTTTCTAAGTGGGAAGTAGAACATGTATTTTCGTGCGATCCGTGAATTGGAATTCGTTTCCCGATAACGAGGTTTGTCACAGAACTTGCAATTCTCTAATGTAGCATCTTCACGCCAAAACAACATACACCTATTCTCACAACAATCTATCTTCTCAACAGGTAGGCCCAATCCCTCAAGTAGTTTCTTTGCCTCGTAGAAGTTCTTAACCATAGCATTATCCTCGGGAAGCAAATCAATGATTAGTTGGCACAGCGTATCAAAGCACCGCTCCGATAAGTTGTGTTCGGCCTTAATGTTTAATAACCTTGCTATTGTAGATAGCAAAGTCATTTTCTTGCACCCAGGCCACAAATCTTTGTCTGCCGCCTCCAACATACGGTAAAACAGTCTCTCTTCTGGATTTGGTTCCTCTGGTGGCCTCGGTTCACCGTCTTCATCATGTGCTGTAGTTTCGGGCATACCAAATCCCATTCCTTCGTAAACCATTTGTAAGTAAGTATCTTCAGGTGCATCTACTGATGGGGCTCCCGCACCAACATCGTCGTATCGTTCAAATTGGTGCATTTCACCATGACACGTCCACCTTTCATAGTTAGGGACAAACCCATATTTTTGTAGATGGTACTTGATGTCATCATCAGGTAGATAGCACTTGTTCCTACACTTACCACATGGACACCTTAATTTTCCCTGGGCCCTATCGACATCTGGGTTTCCATGAGACATACGTAAAAATAATTCTACTCCATTAGTAAATTCGGATGTCACTATTCCAATTTCACGACGGGAGCGGTACATCCAACTCCGATCCATCACCTACGAATATGGCAATACGACATAGAATGAAACTAATTAAAATCAATAATGTTAGGTTGTTCGTTAACTTTGAGATATTTTATTGCATCAACTAAACAATTATGTATGACTCATTGTATATATTCATTATTACATTATTATTAAATGAAATTAGAATTATATCACTGAAATTATATTACTAATTATATTTTGTTGGAATTTAGATACGGAATTTTGATTCATTGTCGCTTTGCACACACCTAATTCAAATAATACGAATATTGAGTAGATTCTCAATGTGTCTTCAGAATAATATTTTTTTATAATTGATTCAAGGAATCAAATGCTCCTCTAATCCAAAAATTCATTCTACTACACCTCCAACATTCTACTTCAACGCCAACACTCAAGAACGAAATCTCATTCCACATCATAGAGTCCAATTATACCAACACATACACTTTCCACTCCAATAACATCTACTTCAATACGACAACAGAAAAACATCAAAAATTCAAAAAACGAATGATATACCAAGTTCTAAATTAATACCAAGTTCAAAAAACACATGCACTTTAGAATCATACAACTTTCTCAAGACATATAACTGTGCAGGCATGTACACCGTACCAATTTCAACTTCAACAAGACATAATGCACTTTAGAATCATATAACTTTCTCATACGAACTCCAATTTGAGCATATCATATATCAAAATTCATCTACTCGACGAGAGCTTTCTAACTATGTGCCTATAATTTTGAAATTCCAAAAAAAGAGTGCGAAAAGGCCCGAAACAGCCGCTGCTCTATACATTACATCCCGAAAATTAATTTTTTTGCTAATTTGGATAAGCAATCGCACAAATATGACATTATAGATTACGACAACACAAGTATACCAATCTCAAGTTAAACAACATATGAGAATTATATAGAATGAAATACCAAGAGGACAAAATCAAATCACATCTTCAAACATCCAAAAATAACAACAAACGAATGGATTAAAAGTGAAGAAATAGCCAATCGAGTACCTTCGATTACTACACGAATGGAATGGAGAGGAATTTTCGGGTGCAAGAGGAATTTGAACCGCAAGCCTCGAGTCCCCTCGGTGGTTGCTCTTTCCGGCGGAGATACCGTGGGGGCGGGGTGGCGACGGCGGGGCGGTGTTCGGGGAGCGGCGACGAAGGGCGGCGGCACGCTGGCGGTGGTCGCGTGTGGCGTTGGGGGCAGAGTCGAGTGGAGGGAGGAGGAGAGGGGCTGCTTTCGACTGATTCTGGTCTGCCCGATTGGGGATTTTAATCCCTAGATTACCGACCCCAAATGGGGTCGGTATCACCGACCACAACAACTGTGGTCGGTGATTTGGTTGCTAACTGCAGGGGGACCCCATAACGGTCATAAATATTACCGACCCCAGCTGGGGTCGGTGCTGGGGTCGGTAAATCCGACCCGCACTTTGTGGGTCGGTAATTGGGGTCGGTAATCCTCATTTTTCTTGTAGTGGGAGGGATAGGGGGCCGGTGGGAATCGAACCTCCAACCTTCCGTTGGAAGTCAAGGGACTTAACCGTTTGGGCTAGGTCCTCATCCCTTTTATATTCATCCATTAATACAATATCATAAATGTATATAAAATTAATGTAGTATATAATATAAATGTATTATAATATAAAGCTAGATATAAATATAGTAATAATAATTTGTATAATAATTATAATTGTCAATTGTCATCAAATGCGATTGCTACTGAATGATACTCCCGTGAGAGAATAAAAATAATCATATATGTATTCTTGATTGTCAATTTAGTTGATTAAGTTTGTTAATTATCAAAATATCCTCCAAGTATACTAATTCAAACAAATTGGGGTATGTTCTGCACATAGTTTTTGGGAGCTTTTGGTAGCTTTAGCTTTTATTTCAAAACAAAAGCACCGTTTTGCACTCTAGCTTTTAGAAGCTGCCTGTAGTAGCGTTAAAAAATAAGCTAGTAGCTTATTCTTGAGCAATTACAATTTTAACCCAATAACCAACCCACTATCCAATAGTCTATATAAATATTTGTCTTTTTATGTCATTTCATACATTTTTTTTACAGCTACAGCTAGTTGTACAGAACACTTAAATAGAACTGACACCTACAGCTCCCACAGCTCCCTACAGCTATAACTCTGGGTGCATAACAGAGCCTTGGTCCTTTAGTCCCTTAATAATCTCTTAGGCCTCTAAACCTCCATCCTTAATCTTTGCCACGTTATTGCATTAGTCTAAATGGGCTTAAAACCAAATTAATTAAATTATTAGTATAATTGGAAGATATTTTTAATAATTAACAAAATTACTAGACTAAATGAACAATTAACAATACATACACAACTAGTTGGTTGTCATTCTCTGACTTGAATAAAGACTTTGTTAGATTATTGACGGCAAAAGTTGGTAGATATTTAAAAGTATATCGAAATCATGAATAACCATTAAAAAAAAAAAAAAAGAAGGAAGAAATGTAGAAAAAAAATTCTGTTTAATGTGATTGCAATTTCATATCTGGTTTGCAAGTTTGAAAATAATTGGATGTGTTCATGTGTACACATGCATGCTCCTTGAATGGGAAATAATTTCACACATAATATCACTGATGGTCAAATTTTATGAGACTTCATATATTTTTATTTATTATTATTATTCAGTCCACTGAAAAATTATTTGTCATCAACTATCGAATTCGATCATTAAAATATTTTTAGCTAACAAATTTAAAAATAATTTTGCCATCGTTAAAAAAATAATTGTCTATCTCCATGATTAAGTTTTATATATATATATATATATAGAGAGAGAGAGAGAGAGAGAGAGAGAGTACGAATTGAAGGTCACATAATTTTTTTTTGTAGGTCAATGGTGAACCTGAGAAGGCTACATAATTCTCTCTCGTTTCAATTAAAAAAAAAAAGAAGAAAAATTATGATGACTTTTTCTCAATTCAGAAGGAAGACTTCAAACGCTGGTGTTGACCTTTCCCGATGGCATTAATACGTGATTCCAGAATTCAGATCATATGGATATGGTCATGGGTTAAACTTATTTTGGAATAAAATGTAAGAAAAGTCAACTAGGGGTGTTTGGGCAATTAACATCCCTGTGCCTGCAGTGTTCATTGGATATTTAAATTTTAATTTATATATTTCTCATAGAAAAGGATCGGATCCCTAACTACCCTACTTAATTCTCTTCGAATGTGCTAAATTGTGGATTAGATTTTCTGAAATGATTTTACTGTACAATTACTGTCCTCATGATTTTCTTTTTTAATGACGCACCAGCTGGTAGGTATAATAAGAAAAAATTAGAAAAGGCTACAGAGGAGGAGGGGAAGTAGAGAGGAAATTAAGCGACCACCATATCAGCAGTAAGTAAAGGACGCATGTCATCGGGGGAAGTCCCATATTGTAAAGAAACACTTAACTAAAGTATTTCCCACACTTAGCTAAATCCAGAATCCTCATCCAGAAGATCTGCAATGTTTAGTATATAAATGAATATAATAATATACTATATGCTCTTTTATTTATTACTATTAGGACACACATTTAGTAGTGGTGTAACTCGTGTTCTTTTCAAACACTATTACACTGCTGGCTGCTATTTTTTTTTTTAACATTTTACGTAAAATTAAGATTTACTATTGCTTCCCTTTATGTTTCCATGTGTATTGGTAAGTTTTCAATAGTACATACTACATAGAACTAATAATATTTTATTTAAAAAGGAAAAAAAAAAAGGTGTGTTCCATGTTTTTTTAATGCATTGTTTGTTTATGAAAATTTTGCTACATTATAAGATTCACTCCCGAAGTCCCACCAATACATGTTGCATGTGCTGAATTTGCATAACAATCAATCTCTATATTTATAACAAATTAGCGTACATGCTGCACTTTATTAATTAAAATTATTTACAATTAACATTTATATCATTTAAAGATATAATACTCCCTTCGTTCTATGATATTAGTGTTATTTTGAATTTTGATATTGGCTCTGTTTGGTAAAATAACTTAAAACAGTATTCAATCAGCTCTTTTTGAAACTGCTGCAATTCGCAGCATTTCGAATTTTAGCTTATTCTAGACAAAAAATTGGTTTCGAAATGGTCAAACAGTTATTTTTAACTAATTATTACTCACATAAGTTAATAGCTAACATCTAATTCTCAAACAGGTTCATTGTTTATAATAAAGTTTGATCTAAATTTTATCATGATTAAAATAATATATTGAAGGGGCACTGTGCGTCGGGGTATCTTTATCTCGATCAAGGATGTCACTTGCAGTTTTTGGACATTAGAGAACGCTTGTCGATCTTGAGTTGGGGCCGTCATGAGAAGAAGAATGTTTATTGTTTATGAGATTGAAATCACTTTGATGTTTGTCTGTTGGGATTTCCTGTTTCTGCGTCTATGGATATTATGTACTTCTAAAATTGGTTTTGATTGAAATAAATGTCGTTTCCTCAAAAAAAAAATAATATATTGAATTTGTTGATAGGTTTACTTCGTCTTTTCTTAAGGAGCCATGGAAGGCCTGAGAAATGGGTGGTGGGTACCCATGCAACACAATTACAAAGGGGAATAAAAGGGAGGAATAGGGGGCCGGTGGGGAATCGTACCTCCAACGTTTCGTTGGAAATCAAAGAACTTAATCACTTGGCCTAGGTCCACACACCGTTTACTCCGTATTTTGTGAAAGGGGAAGTCCATTTATTTAATATTTATCTTTAGAGTAGGGCCTATTCATGAATACATAGTGAATTAGGCCCCGTTTGGAATGATTTTTGGAGGAGTGTTTTTGACTTTTATTTCTACCAAAAGTACTTCTGGTAGAAAAGATGTGTTTGTTTGGGCTTCTAAAAAAAACAAAAGCACCTCAAGAAGCGAAAAAGATATTTTTGGGAGAAGCAGAAGCCAAAATCACCTCGTAAATTGTGCAAAGACTTAAATACCCCAACCACTTAATATAAACTACACTATAAATATATCTTATTATCATATTAAGTAGCATGTCCTTTTTTTTTTGGCGTAACAGCCCGTACAGGCTAGAGAAATTTTAGCATCTCCTTTTTAGTATTTACAACATTCCAAAATGCACTTTTTATTTTTATTCATCTAAACATATTTTTTTTTAAAAAGCCGCTTTTCAAATATTTCATCCAAATACAAAAGTTACATGCTTTTGCTTTTGCTTTTGACTTCTACTTCTGCTTCTACATTTGACTTCTACTTTTTTCGAAAGTCAATCCAAACGGGCCCTTAGTGATTGGCCTCAAACTAGAATTAGGGCCCTTCAAATTCCAAAAAAAACTTAATCAAAATTTAAATTTGTTTCCAAATTCCATTTTCTTTAACAATGACGTCAACACATTGGCAAATTAGGAAAATTATGAAAAAACTAAAAAAAACTACAGAAGAAAGGGCGGAAAAGATGAACAGTTAGAACTTAATAGCGAGCGAACAAAACTCCCACTAGGTTTGCTGCCAACGCCACACAAGTCCCTTCATGAGGAAAGTCCCATGTCGTAAAAAACTCTTCAGCACTCGCATCTTGTTACGCTAGGGAGTCCGCCACAGCATTCCCCTCAAATGAAGAAATCGCAAGGCCTCAAAGGAATTAGAGAAACAGTCTCTTCAATACTCCAAATTCCAAATTTAACTTTATACTCCCTCCGTTTTTAAAAAATGAAACGGACCCACAATGTATGCAATCCAATGTATATTTTAAATCATTAATAACTCAATTTCGGTACAAGTAAAAATTCTAAAAGTTTGATATTTAAAAACTACTTGACGAGGCGAATCTAACAAGATCACACTTGACTATATTTTAACTTGTATAACTATGATAAAACTTTAAATTGAAGTACGTGTATTGTTATGTTTTTACAGAAACCAAACAAAGAACAAAACACAAAGTGTAGAAATTGGAACAATAAATTGAAATAACACCCAATAAAGTAACCAATACAAAATCAAGAGATGTAGATGAATTTCCTCCGGGCTCAGGCAACCTATCCCCAATGTTTGATCACATAGATTCAAGAACCAAGCAGGAAAGAACTTCACAGCTACCAAACACCATTGAACCGATTTGGGCTACACTCAGTACACTCACAAAGAAGAGAATCGGATACCTCACCCACTCACAAAAGAGAGATATATATAGCTCAAGAATTCACACTGGAAAGGAAACTCTCACAAAGGAAATAAACTTAGCAGGGAAAGGAAATCACACTGACAAAGAAAGAAAATCAGACAATATAAGATGAAGATTTGGAGGGAACCCTAAGAATCTCTTGGGCTAGGGCTAAAAAGGTGGGCTGACCAATCCAATGGAGCAAGGTAGCAAAAAGTTCATCCAACTTGGACTCGGGCTTCATGAATGGGCCATATTTTCCAACAATCTCCACCTTGGCCCATTCTTTCACATAGGTTGCGGGGAATCATCGGTCTCATCATTGCCCTACGCTTCCTTCCTGCACAAAGCAAGAAAACACAAAGTCAGTCACATAGAAAGAAAAAATTTGCACATAGCACAAGTGCATTTAACTAATAAATGCATCAACACAAAGTTGAAAAGTAAGAATAGAAGAGATCTCGCCACATAGTCCTTAGCATACTACCCACTGCACAAAAAGTGAGTAAACAAGATCCACAAAGTAAAATAGCACCAAGCAATGCACCAAGCATAAAACACATAACACATGCAACACAAAGTCAAAAAACACAAAGAAAAATAATAATAGATACCTAGCACAAAGATAAACTAGCACAAAGCTAATCACAGAGATAACAACACAAAGCTAAACACAAAGTCACGTAGCTCCACCTTGAACAGAATTATCAACAAGTTCATTTTCATGCAACAAATGCAGAGAATAACCATGCACATAATCACATAGATTGTCATCATATGCTCCACGGCTCCACCTTAAACTTAACCACATCAGAAATATATTCATGAAAGGATTTTTCAATTTTTAAGGTAGAAACTCACATAGAAATAATAGCCTTGGTTAATCTTCAGGGAAAAACAAGAACACATCTCATTTTAATTTTCCAAATTGCAAAATCATTTTTTTTACCATTGAAAATTGCAACACAATTCACATAGAGAATAAATCCACATATGCAATCACACAGATTATTCAAATATCACAAAGACCACAAAGATAATTAAAACACAAAGTTATACTATAAATTCACAAAGAATTTTAATAATTGAGCAAGCTTTAATACCTGATCGGGAATTCCTCGAATCTATTCCCGACTTACCAACTTCAAACAGTAGCACTTAGCTAAAGGCACACAGCTTTATTTGTGGAATTAATAGCACACAGCTCTGCACAACTTCGAAGCACTCAGCTTTTCTGCTCCAGTTTCTTCCTCTTTCTCTCTTGTCTTTTTATCACATTAAAATGAACTCCACTTGTCTGTTGGTGCACGAATTTAAAGCACCAGAATTGCACAATGTCTTTGACTTATCTTCAAGAACCCACAACACACATAGCAATTGGAATTGGGTTCATATCAAGCACATAGCTTTTATCCCCTTTCTGTACAGGTACACAGGTGCATTCCTCATTTTCTTTTCTTCCTTTCGCAGCAAGAACTCTCCCAAAATCAATTTTCCAACGCTGACAACAGGTCTCAAGCTACAAAAATAATTGTGGGGAAGCTTTCACACGGCTGGCAAGGGGTCTCTCGTCGGCGGTTGCACTGAGCAGCGGACGGCAGCGTTCAACCGCTTCACGGAGATGGGCGATGGCGCTGGATTCACGCCGGACTCGCGGGGCGGAGTCGACACAGGCAGGCGTCTCACGGAGGCAGCGGCGGCGAGTAGAGGAGCGCAGGACAACGGTAGTGGCGGCGGCGGTGGCGCTGTGGCTGGCGAGTGGAAGCAGCAGGGAAGACGGGAGCGGTGCCGGATTCGCGCAGACAGGGGCGGCGCTCGACGGAGGAGAAGCAGGCCCTTCGAGCGGCACACAGCAACAGCGAGAGAGCGACTCGGGGTCTGGGAGAAAGAAAGGAACTGGTAATCTCCTTGTGCCCTAATTTTTAATCCCAATTTCCTATTTGATTTCTGTTCGGATCGATGTCTTCACCACTTGCTCTGATACCACTGTTATGTTTTTACAGAAACCAAACAAAACACAAAGTGTAGAAATTGGAACAATAAATTGAAATAACACCCAATAAAGTAACCAATACAAAATCAAGAGATGTAGATGAATTTCCTCCGGGCTTAGGCAACCTATCCCCAATGTTTGATCACATAAATTCAAGAACCAAGCATGAAAGAACTCCACAGCTACCAAACACCATTGAACCGATTTGGGCTACACTCAGTATACTCACAAAGAAGAGAATCGGATACCTCACCCACTCACAAAAGAGAGATATATATAGCTCAAGAATTCACACTGGAAAGGAAACTCTCACAAAGGAAATAAACTTAGCAGGGAAAGGAAATCACACTGACAAAGAAAGAAAATCAGACAATATAAGATGAAGATTTGGAGGGAACCCTAAGAATCTCTTGGGCTAGGGCTAGAAAGGTGGGCTGACCAATTCAATGGAGCAAGGTAGCAAAAAGTTCATCCAACTTGGACTCGGGCTTCATGAATGGGCCATATTTTCCAACATGTATGAATAGTGTCCAATTTCAAAACGTTTCAACTATTTTGAAACGGAGGGAGTATAATATTTAAAAAACTAATCATCTACGCTAAATGCAAATGATAATACATTCTCAAGCGTATGTACTCTAAATAACAGAGTATTAGGTGTTACAATAAGCTAAGGGGATCGATTATTTCGAAATAAGGGTCTATTTATAAAAATAAAGCAATTGCCTATTCGCTCAGCATGGACCAAATTTGTTTTTCTTTATTCATTTTCGGCCATCAACCAAATTTTTTGGCTTTATAAAAAGGGAAAATCAATTTTTAATCTTTACAACTTTGCCTAATTTTGTACTAAAACAAAATACACTAGTTTATTTTCGAGCAGCTACAGGTGGCAGAATTGGTTACTTTGGGTCTGTTCTGCACGCAGAGCTGTAGCTGTGAGCTGTAGCTGCAAGCTGGAGCTGTAGGGAGCTGGAGCTGGAAGGAGCTGTGGGAGCTGTAGCTGTCAGTTCTATTTAAGTGTTTTGTACAACTAGCTGTAGCTGTGAAAAAATGTATGAAATGACATAAAAGGACAAATATTTATGTAGACTATTGGGTAGTGGGTTGGTTATTGGGTTAAAATTGTGATTGCTAAAAAATAAGCTCCTAGCTTATTTTTTAACGCTACTACAGGTAGCTTCTAAAAAGAAGCTTCCAAAAGCTCCCAAAAGCTACCAAAAGCTAGTGTGCAGAACGAGGCTTTTGTTTCGAAATAAAAGCTAAAGCTACCAAAAGCTCTCAAAAGCTCCCAAAAGCTGCGTGCAGAACAGACCCTTTGTCATATGGCATTCGAGTCGCTTTGTCACATAATGTATACATACCACTGCTCTCTTACAAAAGTGTTAAATTTAAATATCATAAGAATCAATATTTGAGCACCAAAAAACAACCCAATTACACAACAAGTGCATGCATGAAATAATAATAACAATAATAAGACAAAATTAACCTAGAAATTGCAGTGTTGAATCCATCCCCTGCTTAATTCCCTCCAGTTTCTGGAGTGCTGAAAAACAAACTGTCCTCCAACGGAATGAAATTGTAAAAATGATAAGACTTATTGTGAATTTCCTCGAAAGTTTCCTCCCTAATGTTATAAACCAATAAACAACATATATTAGTGCTGCTTCCATGAGGGTGTCCCCTCCTCCTCAGAGAATTAAGTACAACCATTCCATCCTTGATCCCCAAATATGGAGATGTTCGAATGTAGTGACTTGGAAGCTTAGGCACCCCATCCATTACCGTTTCCCACCAATAATAATATTTACATTCATCCCCTTCCCCACCACCTCTTTTCAATTCGAATACTTTCCATATCTTCTCCTCCGTATTGTCCCAGTAAGACCTCGAACAAAACAGCGCCAAATTACCCTCCTCAGAAGCCACAAAATGTGCCGAAAGTGAAGTCCAATCAATCTTGCTCATCGCACACGGCACATCCGGCAACCTCCTGAGCCTTTCTCGTGCCGCGTCGAAACAAACTACTTGAATAAATGGATGACGATCGACATCCATAAACTGCCAATAAAAATCACCATCCGATTCTGAAAAATAGCCGCTGTGCTCCGAGTCGTCGTCCGTGCCGAAGTGATACGGGGCCATCGTGAAAGTGGATTGGTCCACATTCCTAACGTCGGACCAGGTCCTGGTCCGGCAGTAAAAAATCGCATATTGTGCCCCGCGCCAAATTACAAATTTGTATTCGTTCGTTACGGAATCGTAGCCGAGGCCGAACAGGCACGGCATTTTCTTCGATGACCAATGTCACATGAACATGGAATTGTAGGCGCACTTAAATTCTATCAGAGCTCGGGTTGATGGATTCCAGACGGCGTAGGTAATCTCGCCCGTGTCTCCGTCGCGAGTGTGGCCGACGGTTAAACCGTCGCCGTAGCACAATTTCTTGTAAGGCCGGGGAATTTTCGGATCGCGTTTTAGGGGCATTAATGGTGTGCTGCTCGTATTGAGTTGCCAATCTTTTGTCAGTTCAATCAGCTCCCGCTCGCTCTTTCCGTGCACCTTTGACCCAATCAGAAATCCGTCGTTATTGGTTTGTCGGCGGCGGCGGCGAATGTAAGCTCCGGCGAAGTGTAGTTGGGAGATGGTGGTGTAGAATGACTTGGAAACGGATTTCAATTGGAGGAGAGACTTGACGGGAAGATGCGTCAAGATTTCTCCGATCATATCATCCGGAAAATGTACGTCGTCCATCTCCATCTCCTTCATCTTCTCCATCTCTCCAATTCAATTTGTTCATAATAATTAGACTACTCAATGCAATATATAGAGCCTACAGATATGGCCCTGTTTGGCAAATAAGCTAAACGAAATTAGCTTATTCTATTCATTTTAAGTTAAATTAGCTTATTTCAAAAGACAAAATACCTTAAAATAGTGTTCAATCAGCTATTTTTGAAACCGCTGCAAATAGCAGCATTTTGGAATTAGCTTATTCTAGACAAAAAATTTGCCTCAAAACTATCAAACAACTAATTTTAACTAATTTATTACTCAAATTACTCACATAATCAGTTAACAGCTAACAGCTATTTCTCAAACAGGCCCATATACTACGTAGATATAATTACTTTTTTTTTTAAAAAAAAATTTTTCCCTGATTAATAAATTACACGACATTTATAAATATGTTAACATTAGATTAGATACATCAAAATCAAATGCGGAGAAGAATTTATTACTAAATTTAAAATTGATATTAATGCAATAATACCATATTTATGGAATAAGATTTTCACTTAAATTTTTCTCTCAAATAACTTACTTGATTATCATATTTCTTCTAAATTTGAATATTGTATTATTTTTACGGTGATTTAAGTGGGTAGACCGTAGACATCTCTAATATTTAAAGAATTTAAATTTGAAATTTTCTTAAACAGTTAAAAGTTTATAACCGCTCAAATTAATTATTATTCATATATCTTAGTCTTGATTGTGAAAGATAATAATAACAATAATAATAATAATAATAATAATAATAATAATAATAATTATTGTTATTATTATTATAATAATAATAATAATTTGTACTCCCTTCGTCCCGCTTATAACGTCTCATAACTTTTGGGTACGGTGTTTTAGGTAGAATGAGTTATTTTTTTTTGATAACACGAACGCCGAAGCGCGGGCTAAGGGAAAAAGCTAAAAAACACTACAGCAAGGGGGGAAAAGGGAGGAGAAAAGGAAAACAAAGAACAAGAAAATAATGAAAGAGACAGTGTCAATCCCGGGGGAACCAAACTCCTGCTAGGTCAGCCCCATAGCAAGAGGTGACGTCATCAGGTGGAAAGGCCCACGTAGTAAAGAATTCCTCAGATCGAGCTCCACGTTTCGCAAGATTATCAGCTACAGCTAGGGCTGTCAAACGGGCTGGCCCGGCCCGGCCCGGCCCTAACCTACCTCAGCCCACTTTTGAACGGGCCGGTGCGGGGCGGGCCTAATTTCTAACGGGCCGCTGAAATGCTAACCCAGCCCAACCCAAGGCGGGCTGCGGGCCAAAGTGGGCTAGCCCACTATAGAAATAAATTGTTCTTTTTTTATTTTGCTCTTTCTAATTTTGAACATGTTGACTATCTATGGACTGATATGCATATATTTTTTAGGATTACTTTACCAAAGCCCATCAATAATTTAACATAAATTTTTAGAGCTTCACATCACAAAACACAAAATAGTTGTCAAATTACAAGTAGGGCTGTCAAACGGGCTGGCCCGGCCCGGCCCGGCCCTAACCCACCTCAGCCCACTTTTGAACGGGCCGGTGCGGGGCGGGCCTAATTTCTAACGGGCCGCTGAAATGCTAACCCAGCCCATAAAAAATACCTCACGGGCTGGGCCGGCCCAACGGGCCTAGGCCCGTTTGACAGCCCTAGCTACAGCATTCCCTTCACGAAGAATGTGGTGCCAGCGGATACCGGGGTTCTGATCAAGAAGACTGGCAATGTTGGAGACCAGGGGGAAAAGCCAGTGGCTTTCTGAAACCCCTGTTCCAATCAAGTGTAGGGCCTCCTTAGAGTCCGTGAAGCAACAGGCAGTGACAATCCCATGGAAGAGGAGACGCTTTATCCCATTCCAAATCCCATGGAGTTCCGCTGCAAGGTTCTTCGCTATACCAATAGATCCAGATATACCCTCACGCCAAAGACCGCACCCATCTCTAATCACACAACCAAAACCCGCCGGCCCGGGATTTCCAAGAGAGCTACCATCTGAGTGAAGAATGATCCCTTGGTAGTTGTGCGGGTTCCAAGTAACCAACCGGGGCACACTAACCCGACCAGATTTGGCGTAGCAACGTTCAAAGGCCGAACCCATGTAATGCACTTGACGAGTGGCGACCTCTGCTTCCGGCGCAACCCCCCGAAGGCTCGCAGCATTCCGTCCAAGCCATATGCACCATAATGCGGCCCAGTGGTACCCCTTCCAACCACGGCAGAGTTTGAGGAGAGCCCCAGAGATATTTCCAGCCAAGCTCGACCAGTGAGATGGGGGTTGGAGACCCAACTTACTCCACATACTAGTCGTCCATGGGCAAAGAAAGAAGATATGCCAGACGTCTTCCAAGTCCGCCCCACATATGTTGCACCTTGCCGAACTAGCAAGTCCCCTTCTATGTCGCAATGCATTTGTTGGAAGCGAGTCGAGTGCAGCCATCCAGACAACCATTCTAATCTTCTCTGGGGCTGCAATATTCCAGGCCCATGCTACATTTTTGCATGCAGCCAGCTCCCTCCTAGCAATCAGGTGGAGATACCCAGAGCTTACCGTATACACTCCCGAAGCAGACCCTTCCCAACACCACATATCAGGTGCTGCCTCATGCAGGATGACCGGGCCATGCTTTCTAATATCCTCTTTAATCTGCCCAGGTATATGAGTTGATATCAAGTGCCAGCACCACAAACCATCAATCAGGATGTCACGAATTCGCAAGGATGAGTCTGTATCATGCACATGTGGAATACGAAGACTTATAGGTCCCTCTTTGAGCCAGGAACTATGCCAAAAGCTAGAATCACCATTGCCAATCCGAAGTCTAAACCCATCAGCAAGGAGCGGAGCACAATGGACCATGGCTCGATACACAATCGATGAGGCAGGCCTGTGACGAGGCAGCACTCGAAAGTGTCCATACTTGGTAATAATTAATTGGACCCAAGGCTTGGGAGCTTGTGATATTAAATCTTGGTATAGTTTACCAAGCATGGCAACGTTCATCTCTCTACTTTGACGGATACCGAGCCCCCCCCACTTACGAGGAAGCGAGACCAATTCCCACCGGACAAGATGGAGACCACGGCCGCCCACATCTTTCCAAATGAAATTGTTGATTAGTCTGTCCAAGCGGTTGCAGATAGATGTAGGGAGCCAAGTTGTTTGCATCACATAAGATGGGATGGCACATAGAACGGCCCTTGCCAATGTGACACGTCCCGCCTTATTAAGGAGTCCTCTTTTCCAATTCCCCAGCTTAGTTTTAATACGGTCTATAAGAAATTCAAAGTGCTCCTCCCTGATCCGGCCATGAATGATAGGAAAGCCAAGATAACAATTTAGATTCATAGTGAACTCAATGTTAAGAATGGAAGAGATTTCCCCCGTAACGCTAGATGTGACCGCAGCAGATGCAAAAGCCTGTGATTTTCTGGGATTGAACCTGAGCCCAGAGTGACCAGCAAAACTATCAAGAGTGGCAGCCATGCAACGAACACTCGCTAACTCAGTACTAGAAAATAATAACAAGTCATCCGCAAACATGAGATGTGATAGAGGAGTGGCATGGCGAGTTATCTTAATTAGTTTCCAGTGACCTGTGACAACCTTGGAGAGGATGGTGCGCGAGAGTTTCTCCATCACAATTATGAATAAGTAAGGTGATAGGGGGTCACCTTGGCGGATACCCTTGTGAGGAGTGACAGGTGCGAGAGCAGCACCATTCCAAAGGATCGAATAAACTGGGGAGCGCACACAGAACATAATGATGCGAATCAGTGAGCTCGGAATGCCCATCTCATCCAGACATAGCTCCAAGAAGTCCCAATCAACATTGTCATACGCTTTCTCAAGGTCCACCTTAAGCAAGAACTCCTTAGCACGCCTCCTATTATTTTGAAATGTTGTAACCACCTCTTGTAGTATGATAGCATTCCCGGCAGTACCCCTTCCCGGTAAGAAGGCCGATTGGAAAGGGCCAATATATTGTTCAAGAATAGGACGCAGGCGATTGACCAAAACCTTTGTAATAATCTTGTAGCAGACATTACACAGGCTAATTGGTCTATATTGACGAATTTCCCTGGGCACCTCCACTTTAGGAATTAAATAAATGAAGGTAGCCGCAATGCTAGGCTCGAAGGAGCCCCGGGCAATAGCATCCCGCACGAAAGTGAAGATAGAATGTCCCACCGAATCCCAATATAGCTTATAGAACATAGCCGGGAAACCATCCGGGCCTGGGGCAGAAAGGTCTTTCATAGACATCAAAGCACGTTTGACCTCATCGTATGTAGTCTCCACGTTTAAAGTCTCCGCTGTTGAGATAGATTCCAGGGGCGCAAGAGGCATCAAGGAGGATATGTTCCTGTTAGTCAGACTAAACAACCATCCGAAATGCGCTCGGGCATGTGCTTGGAGCTCGATATCATTGGTGTTCCAATGTCCATCTATTTCCAACCCCATCACCTTGCTGCGTTGACGACGGATGAGTGTTTGGGTGTGAAAATATTTAGTGTTGCGATCACCATACATCACCCATTTGTCCCTGGATTTCTGATGCCAAAATATCTCCTCTTGGCGAAGAACCTCATCAAGTTCATGCATGAGCTCCTGCTCCAACAGACAAGCCCTCGCGGAGTCCACACGAAGAAGATACCTTCGAATTCCCTCAATCCTCCTGAGAAGCCTTTTTTTCCGGGCAAAGATATTACCAAATGACCGTTTATTAAAATGTTGAGAGGACTCCCTGACATGATTAAGCCTCACATGCAGAGGTTCCTCACTCCAATTCCAAGAAGAGTCCACAATATGTGCATACATAGGGTGGGAGGCCCAAGCATGCTCCCATCGAAACGGTTTGGGGGCCCGGTTCTCCACAGCGTGACAGCAGCGCATAAGAATGCCATTATGGTCCGAGGCTCTTCGTGGTAAGACTTCAACAATACCATTGGGAAAGCCAGTAATCCAATCAGTGTTGGCCACAGCACGATCCAAACGCTTACGGGCAAGGGGGCCGCCTGTAGTATTCCGTTGCCATGTAAACGAATCACCAATCGTAGTCACAGTCTCCAATCCGCAATCATCAAGCAACTGACTGAAACGGTCACACTGGCTACTGCTAGGAAGCATACCAATAGATTCAGAAGGTGATAAGATATCGTTCCAGTCCCCCAATGCGAGCCAGGGCCCCTGCATCAAGGAATGAACACTTTTCAAATTGTTCCAGTCACTCAAACGAAGCCGAGGACACGGATTCGCATAAATGGCGGATAAGTGCCATGAACACAAGCTACTGGAGATAAGAAGCGTAACCAAGCGTCCATGATTCCATACAACCGTGGTCCGGAAAGTCAGTCCACATTGACGAAGAATCCAAAGGCCTCCCGCCCTCCCAACACATTCAGTAACGTGAATGGGTTCGTAACCAAGCCGGTAGAGGAAAACCCTAAGTTGATCAAAAGCTCCCTGCGGTTCCAGGATGACACAGATAGAAGGTGTATAAACCCGTAATACATCTCGCATGTGACGTTGAGTAGTCCTATTCATGGCGCCACGCACATTCCATGAGAGGACGGAAAAGTTATTGAACTCAGACATGGCAAACGGGGGTGAGAGAGTTCTGTCCCCGATCGGTAGAGTCTACCGCTTCCAACTGGTGTACATCCACGTCCTCATCAAAGAGAGAATTATCGGTCATCTTAAACTGTTCAGTGGTTACAGGCCCATGATCCTGATGTTCCTGTTCCAGTGTATTATCTGTCTCCATATTATTATCCCCAAATTCCAACGCAAGGAAGGAGTTGCTCGTCGTCGGGAGAAAGTCTTCCGATTTGGAAACCCGCTGTCTTTTCCCTTTAGTCTTACGAACCAGCCTCTCCAATTTATTTGCTAAATCCGTGGTAGAATTCATTCCCTGGTTACTTGTCTGTGTACCAAGTACAACTTCCTTCCCATGCTTAGAAACCCTAGCATCCTGTGTATTATGTGCCGGAATGGTCTTCGATGATACTAGGCTAGAGTTCTTGTGTTTAATCTGGTCAACCCGGGGTTTTCGAGGTGGTCGTTTCACCGTGATCCATTCGCCGTGTGTGGCAACAGGACCAGCCGATGAAGACTCAGCCAATAAGGAAGGATTACCCTTCCCATTCACATGCAACGTTTCCTTATAGTTGAGATCCCTAGTTTCCCGCTTGCCAATTTGCTCTCCCTCATTGATTGCCTCTTGGGGATTTATTTCCTTTTCAGCAGATTAGCTTCCTTTTCCATCCGATGAAGCCGGTTTTGGGGAGGCCTCGTCTCCGGTGGCCGTCGCCTCCTCATATTGCGCCGCCGGGGTTTCCACCTTACAGCATGCAGGCGAACCATGTTGAATTTTACCACACTTGTTACAAATATTATGCAAGCCTTCATAACAGACAAGCTGCCATCGTCCATTTAGTCTGAATTTGCCAATAACTGGTTTGGTTAGATCCACCTCAAGACAAACCCTAGCGAATTGTCCCCGATTCAACTCCTTCGTATTAACGTCTGCTTTAATAAACTTGCCAAGTCGTGCAGCAATAATCTCCAGAGCTTCCTCATTGTAATATCCAGCCTTAAGTCCCGGAAAACGTACCCACACCGAGGTTTTAATCACAGCCATATCCGTATCCAAGTATTCCTTAGTCCATGGAATAACCGCCAGGAGATGATCAAAGATTGTCCAAGGACCCCCGAACAAAGCTTTGTTGCGATCATCCACATCACTGAACTTCACCATGAAATAACCGTTTTCGACATCAAGCAATTCAAAGTGTCCTTTAGGGCTCCAAAGTCGTGTAAGCCGATCCTTTAACGCAGCAAAACCAATCCATTTGCCTAGCAACTTCACAACCAGCGCATCTTGGAAAGGAACGCAAAGTCGTTACATGGCTTCAGGGCCAAACACTATATCCGGGAGAAGCGAGTTTCCATCAACAAAACTATGGGTAACCAAATCCTTGAGTGGCTTAGCAGGCAGAGTAGAGGGCGATGGGGGAGTGCCATTCCCCAGCATGATGTCACGAAAAGAAGGTTTCAAGGGCGGCGGGACAGCAGCCGGATCCGGTGGATCTGGTTGAAGGGCCGGCGGGTCAGTAGGAGATGAGGGAAAATCTTGAGAGAATTCGGGATTCATCTTTTAGAATGAGTTATTGTGTTAAAGTAAAGTAATTAGTTGATGTGATGTTTAATTGAATTGAGAAAAAAATAAAATAATTAGTTGATGTGATGTTTTAGTTGATGTTTATTTATAAAGTAAAACTTTTCTATGAAAGGAAATGTGACAATTCTAGTGGGACGGATAAAAAAAGAATGTGAGACAGAATTAGTGAGACGGAGGGAGAATTTGATTGAGAGTTTGATAATTTTTATGAATTTTAAAAATAGGTAGATTTGAAAAGTCCATCTACTCCAATCTACGTATAGTTGATTTTGTATAGAATTCATATATAGTTTGACCGACTTTTATAGAATTTATAGAAATCTTTGACTATTTTTTTGAATAGTTATTTTTTTAAAGAGATCTATTAAAATCTAAAAAGAACTAAAATCCGTGGACAGTAACCTTAAAATTTTTAATAATTTTTTAAAATTTATATTGAATACCTTTATATATTTAAAAACTTTTTAAAATTCATATAGAATATCTTAAAAATTTTGAAATATTTGTTAGAATCTAATTTTTTTTTTTTGGTAACATAGACTAAGAAAAGTAAAAGGAAAATAAGTTGTTAGAATCTAAATTGAAATGCCCAAACTTTAAAATCCAAAAAAACTATTATAAAATTTGTATTGAATATACAACCCGGCCACTAAAAGATTATTTGACCAGAATATATTAATAACAAATTTAATAAAATATATTTGGTAGCTAGATAAGTTATGGTGGATCTGGATCTTTGTTATATATTCATAATTATCTCTAATTATATGATGATGATATATATGCAGATACTTTATATATATAATTGTATATTTGTATTCGAATTTCAGTCGGCACGATTTATTTTTTCACGAAATTAAATTACTCAATTTTACAAATCTTATGTGGCGTCAGCAAACAGGAGTGATTTAGAGTGGATGGGACCAAATAGAAGACAAATAGTAAAATAGTAAAGTTGTGGCACCATTTTAAAAACCTGTTATGATTATAACAATAAATTTAAAAAAATTGGCAAAGTTATAATATTCTTCCAAACTTTGCTCTCTCACTAAAGTGTTGATCAAGACTTTAATACTTGTATTATAGTATTTATATATTGTCTTGTTCTGTGTTTCACATTGAGTAATCGGGCTTAAAAAATTAATCTGACATTTAAATATCGTAAGAATCAATGTTTCAACACCCAAGCAATTAATCTGACATTTAAATATCGTAAGAATCAATGTTTCAACACCCAAGCAGCACAATTACACAACTAATGCATGAAATAATAATAAGATAAAAAAAATTAACCTAGAAAACCCAGTGTTGAATCCATCCCCCGCTGCCCTCCGGTTTCTGGACTGCTGAAAAACAAATTGTCATGTAACGGAATGAATCTGTAAAACAGATACGACGACTCATTGTGAATTTCCTTGAATGTTTTCTCCCTCATGTTATAAACCAATAAACAACATCTATTATAGGAGCGTCTTCTTTCATTAGGGTCATCTCCCCTCAGAGCATTAAGTAGAACCATTCCATCAGCCTTGATCCCCAAATACAATGGAAATGTTTGAATGTAGCCACTTGGAAGCTTAGGCACCCCATCCATTATCGTTCCCCACCAATACTCATCTTCCCCCCCTCCTCTTTTCAATTCGAATACTTTCCACATTTCCTCCTTCTCCCCATTATTGTTCCAGTAAGGCTTCGAACAAAACAAGGCCAAATTACCCTCCTCAGAAGCCACAAAATCCGCCGAAAGTTGTCTAGAGAAACCAATAATCTTGCTTATCGCACATGGTACATCCGGCACCTTCTTGAGTTTCTCCTGTGTCGCATCGAAACAAACTACTTGGATAAATGGATGACGATCGATATCAAAAAACTGCCAGTAAAAATCGCCATCCGATTCTGAAAAATAGCCACAGTAATTCGAGTAGTCCATGCCATTGTAATAACGAGCCATCGGGAGAATCGATTCTTCCACATTCCTAACCTCGGACCACATCTTGGTTCGGCAGTAAAAAATCGCATATCGAGCCCTACACCAGATTACAAATTTGTATTCGTTCATTACGGAATCGTAGCCCAGGCCAAACAGGCACTGCATCGTCGATAACAAATTTCTCATAAACATGGAATTATAGGGGCACTCAAATTCTATCAGAGCTCGGGTTGATGGATTCCAGACAGCGTAAGCAATCTCGCCCGTGTTTGTGTCGTCAGTGTAGCCGGCGGTTAAACCGTCGCCGTAGCACACTTTCTTGTAAGGCTGGGGAATTTCCGGATGAGGTTTCAGGGGCAATAATGGTGTACTACTCGTATTGAGTTGCCAATCTTTTGTCAGTCCAATCAGCTCCGGATCCCTCTTTCCGCGCACTACTGATGACCCAATCAGAAACCCGTCGTTATTGTTTTGTCGGCAGCGGCGGCTGCGGCGGCGAATGTAATCTCCGGCGAAGTGTAGTTGGGAGATGGTGGAGTAGAATGACTTGGAAACGGATTTGAATTGGAGGAGAGACTTGACGGGAAGATGCGTCAAGATTTCTCCGATCATATCATCCGGAAGATGTACGTCCGTCTTCTTCATCTTCTCCATCTCTCCAATTCATTCAATTTGTTCATAATAATTAGACTACTCAATGCGATATATAGAGCTACTGCGTAGATATAAATGACTTCTTTCCCTAATTAATAAATTACACGAAATGTATAAATATGTTAAGATTAGATTAGATTAGATACATCAAAATCAAATATGGAGAAGAATTTATTACTTTCTCCGTCTCAGTATAATTGTTACGTTTGATTTTTTTGACACTTTTCACGGTTTAAGTTTGATTCAAATTTTTATCATAGTTACGTAAGAAAAAAATAGTCAATTGAGATCTTGTTAGATTCGTCTAATCTTGTAGTTTTAGACAATCAAATTTTTATATTTTTTTTATTGTACACAATTTAAGTTATTAACCGTTGAAAATGTGTATTGGCATACGTGCCGGGTGGGTCCGTGACAAAAATATTGAGACAGAGGAAGTACTAAATTTAAAATTGATATTGATGCGATAGTACCATATTTTTGGAATAAGATTTTCACTTAAATTTTTCTCTCAAATAACTTATTTGATTATCATATTTGTTCTAAATTTGAATAATGTATTATTTTTAGGGTGAGTTAAGTGGGTAGACATCTCTAATATTTAAAGAATTCAAATTTGAAATTTCTTAAACAGTTAAAAGTTTATAACCGCTCAGATTAATTATTATTCATATATCTTAGTATTGATTGTGAAAGATAATAATAATAATAATAATAATAATAATAATAATAATAATAATAATAATAATAATAATAATAATAATAATAATAATTTGTATTTTTTTTTTTTTTGGTGAAAGTGGACGCTAAAGCGTCAGCAAAAGTACAAAGTACAGAATAAAACTAAAAACTCTACAGAAAGGAGATAAGGAAGAGAAAAAACACAAAAGTAAAAGCTCAAAACCGCGGAAACCAGGTTCCGCCCTATCAGCAGCCAGTGCCCCATGCGAAACATCCGGAGGAAATGCCCATGTGGTAAAGAAATCCGAACTATCAGTGCCAAGTTTTGCTAAAGAGTCTGCAACTTTATTTCCTTCTCTAAGAATATGGACCCAATGAACCCTAGGCATTTGGACCATGAAATCAGAGATAAGGAGAACTAACGGTCTTAACCAGTGGTTATCACAAGTGCCATCCCGAATAATCCTCAAAGCCTCAATCGAGTCTGAAAAACAAATGGCCTCCTCCACTCCTAGAGCCTGAAGACGCCTTATTCCATTTAAAATACCATGGATTTCTGCTACAAGGTTATTGGCTATCCCAATCGAACCTGAAAAACCTTCAATCCACTCCCCATCCTTATTTCGAATAACTCCGCCAAACCCTGCAGGTCCGGGGTTTCCTAAAGAACTGCCATCCACATGTAAAATAATTCCAGAAGCATCCAACGGATTCCAAGTTACCCATCTGATACTTGACTTCCTTGTCCGCCTAGAACATATTTTATTAAAACGCTCACCCAAGGACAAAGCTTCCCTAGTGGCTAGATCAATATTTATTTCCATCCCACTCATAACAGCTGCACATCGCCATTGAATTTTAAAAATAGGTAGATTTGAAAAGTTCATTGACTCCAATCCACGTATGGTTGATTTTGTATACAATTCATATAGAGTTTGACTGACTTTTATAGAATTCATAGAAATCTTTGATTTTTTTTTTTGAATAGTTATATTTTTTAAGAAATTTATTAAAATCCATAAAGAATGAAAATTCGTGGATGGTAACCTTAAAATTTTTAATAATTTTTTAAAATCTATATTGAATACCTTTATATTTTTAAAGATTTTTATAATTCATATTAAATACCTTAAATTTTTTTAAAGATTTGTTAGAATCTAATTTTTTTTTGTAATAGAGTCTAATAAAAGTAAAAGGAAAATAAGTTGTTAGAATCTAAATTGAATATGACCAAACTTTAAAATCCAAAAAAATTATTATAAAATTTGTATTGAATATACAACCCACTAAAAGCTCATTTGACCGTAATATATTAATAACAAATTTAATATTATATATTTGGCAGCTAGATAAGTTACGGTGGGTCTTTGTTATATATTCATAATTATCTCCAATTATATATATATGATGATGATGATATATATGCAGATATTTTATAATTGTATATTTGTATTCGAATTTCAGTCGGCACGATTTATTTTTTTCATGAAATTAAATTAATCATTTTTACTAATTTTATGCCGCGTCAGCAAACAAGAGTGATTTAGGGTCGATGGGACCAAATCGAAGACAATTGGTAAAGTTGTGGCACCATTTTAAAAATTTCCATGATTATAACAACGAATTAAAAAAATTGGCAAAGTTATGATATTTTTTCCAAACTTTTCTCTCTCACTAAAGTGTTGATCAGGACTTTAGTCTTGTATTATACTCCTATTTCCCATATAACGTGTTCTGTTTGACTTTTTGATACTGTTCATTCTTCAGCTTTGACTCAATTTTATTGCAAGTATATATTAAACAAAAATAGTTGAGTTGGGTCTTGTTAGAATCGTATAATCATGTAATTTTAGAATAAATATTTTATATAATTTTTCATTGTCTATATTTTGACATATTAACGATTGAAAAAGTATATTGAATTGTGTGTAAAAATCAAATAAGAAAAGTTAAATGGTACGGATGGAGTATTTATATATTGTCTAGTTCTGTGTTTCACATTGAGTAATCCGGCTTAAAAAATTAATCTGGCATTTAAATATCGTAAGAATCAATGTTTCAACACCCAAACAGCACAATTACACAATGAATGCATGAAATAATAATAAGATAAAAAATTAACCTAGAAAACGCAGTGTTGAATCCATCCCCCGCTGCCCTCCGGTTTCTGGACTGCTGAAAAACAAATTGTCCTCTAATGGAATGAATCTGTAAAACAGATACGACGACCCATTGTGAATTTCCTTGAATGTTTTCTCCTTTATGTTATAAACCAATAAACAACATCTATTATAGGAGCGTCTTCTTTCATTAGGGTCATCTCCCCTCAGAGCATTAAGTAGAACCATTCCATCAGCCTTGATCCCCAAATACAATGGAAATGTTTGAATGTAGCCACTTGGAAGCTTAGGCACCCCATCCATTATCGTTTCCCACCAATATTCTTCTTCTTCATCCCCTCCTCCTCCTCCTCCTCTTTTCAATTCGAATACTTTCCACACTTCCTCCTCCTCCCCATTGTTGTTCCAGTAAGGCTTTGAACAAAACAAGGCCAAATTACCCTCCTCAGAAGCCACAAAATCCGTCCAAAGTTTAGAGAAACCAATAATCTTGCTTATCGCACATGGTACATCCGGCAACTTCTTGAGTTTCTCCTGTGTCGCGTCGAAACAAACTAATTGGATAAATGGATGAAGATCGATATCAAAAAACTGCCAGTAAAAATCGCCATCCGATTCTGAAAAATAGCCATAGTGTTTCGAGTAGTCCATGCCATTGTGATAATGGGCCATCGGGAGAATGGATTCTTCTTCCACATTCCTAACCTCGGACCACATCTTGTTTCTGCAGTAAAAAATCGCATATCGTGATCCACTCCAGATTAAAAATTTGTATTCGTTCATTACGGGATCGTAGCCCAGGCCAAACAGGCACCGCATCTTCGATGACAAATCTCTCATAAAAAGGGAATTATAGGGGCACTCAAATTCTATCAGAGCTCGGGTTGATGGGTTCCAGACAGCGTAAGCAATCTTGCTCGTGTTTGTGTCGCCAGTGAAGCCGACGGTTAAACCGTCGCCGCAGCACAATTTCTTGTAAGGGTGGGGAATTTCCGGATGTGGTTTCAGGGGCATTGGTGTACTACTCTTATTCACTTGCCAATCTTTTGTCAGTCCAATCAGCTCCGGCTCACTCTTTCCACCCACTACTGACCCAATCAGAAACCCGTCGTTATTGTTTTGTCGGCAGCGGCGGCGGCGGCGAATGTAAGCTCCGGCGAAGTGTAGTTGGGAGATGGTGGAGTAGCATGACTTGGAAACGGATTTGAATTGGAGGAGAGACTTGACGGGAAGATGCGTCAAGATTTCTCCGATCATATCATCCGGAAGATGTACGCCCGTCTTCTTCATCTTCTCCATCTCTCCAATTCAATTTGTTCACAATAATTAGACTACTCCGTGCGACATATATAGGTAGACTAGTAAATTTTCGTTGTGCGATGCACAACGTATTTTGGATATACAACTGCCCGTGAAAAAAGGAAAAATATTTTTAGATGAATGTTTATATTTTCCTTATATTATCGTTACTATGTCCCATAAATATTATAATATCCTTTGAAAGAAGCTTAGTTGTTAGCGAATGTTATAATAGTAGGACTGTTACAGTTCACATTATGGGGATGGATATTATTTTCATTCACATGAGACTGTTTGTTTTTTTTATAAGAAAAAAACATGATAAGAAAAAATAAATGAATTGGCGTTTTGCATAAAGTTGGTGCTCTTAAATTTTATGATTGAATTTTAAAAAAATTATATCTCTATTCAATTTTGTGTTAAATATATGGACAAATTGAGCGACGTAAGAAAGGAACTGCGGTCGAAATTTGGGATCACGCTATTAACTCTAATACCTTAGGTTCTAGTTAAATTGGAAAAATATGAAGGAATTAATTTATTCACATGAAAAGATATAATTAAACAAAAGCGCATCTGATGCAACAACACTAACACTACAGATTGGGAATCATAGCAGGCAACATGAACTGACCTATATCAATTGATCCAAACCAGCTATATAGCCTACCCGAAAAGATTACTGCAATATATTACAAGTTTCTTGTTTAGAATCCACAACACAAGAAAGAGGCCTTAACAACAATTAGATATAACAACAGAACAAACAGGCTGGAAAATCCATACACTGCATACATTATAGGAAACACGTTAAGGGCATTAGTTATGCACCTGGAAAGGCTTATGGTTCATTCACATGGGAGAAGGACGCCATGCACAAAGTGTTCTGCAGGGAACCAACTACACACTCCACTAAAATTCAAAATCACAGGATAAGATAATTTCCTATAAACAATAATTAATCAAATGAACTCTGTTCAAGGCTTAAAGCATTAGCCATTATTTCTATCCTAATTTCCACATTTTCTTGTTAACGAAAACACAACAGGCTAGATTCTCTAAGAGCAATATCATAACACAGACCATATCTAGTGAAACGATATTGAAAGTCCCTGAACCAGATATATGAAAAGGAATAAATCATTAGCACTAAATACCAACATTCACTTTGGCACATTCAATGATATTTATGGCCATAAGGAAAATAGACAGCAAGACTTCCAATAGGCGGCAAAGAAACCAACCTATAGCTCAGAATTGATCATCTTCTTCTCCCCTGGATAAAGCCAACCAATGTATTTTACCACATATGCAAAATCAAGATTTCTCAAATATAAAACAGATTCCGTATAATTTAATGCATTTAAATTTAAAGTCATTCAACAATTGCAAGAAAGAATTCAGAATTCTAGAAATGTTATTCTTTGTAATGGTATCAAACAACTCTAGCAATCTACATTAATGAAACCTTATCCCGATGTCCCAATGTCGTATTACAACTCTAGCAATCTACATTCATAGTTACGCTTGGATAAATAGTTTACCCGGCATAAGATAATATAGTCCCAACAATTACATTCGGATCTCTTCAGTTGGTTTGGCCTGATTTCTGTTATGCCCCTGAATTTTTTCAGTTCGGGGTCATATTCCTAGTAAGCTCTTGGAATCGCAACCATAGAACCCCTCTACACACCAGTGAAAGAAGGTGCACTCTCATGACTCTCCAAATACTTGCCTATGACATGTCATTAAATCATATCAAACTTGAAAAATGGAATTCTTCCCAAAGTAAATGAACATGGAAAGGAAAAGAAAGAAGAAATCAAGAAGAGGACATACAAACATGACAACAAGAAGGTTGATAGATTTTACAAACATCAGAACATGGAAAGTACTGAAAATGGAATTCTTCAGTGACGGATTGCCTTAAAAAGCACAACCACAGCTCTCCGTGGTTTTACTACCTGGAGATTGATAGACTTTACACTATGTGAAGGGCATAGTAATGGGCACATAGCTAGATGATTAGATCTATGAACGAACTACTTAAAGCACATCCCAAAGGCGGGTATAAAATCAGTCAAACCGTAAAATTTAGGAGAGAATGAATGAGCAGTCATTTTTCAGCACCTAGAAGACATAACAAGAAGATTAAGCACCAAACGATATTGGACCCAAATCAATTAAAGCCACCAACAACACGGCATATAGCATAGAGCAAAATGCGAAAGAATGAGTACTCTCGACACAACAAAATCAACAGCAAAACAAACCAAGTGCCCCAATACGTATGAATGCAAACCCCTAAAATGGAGTTTTGGGTGTTACCTGAAATTCAAATTAATTGAACTCCCACAAAAATCAGTGAAAGTCCAATATCGCGTACACAAAAAAAAAAAAAAAAAAAAACTGTGGAATTTGATAAAAGAATATGGTAAAGCCAAGTAAATTCGAATGGATTAAAAAAGCTACACAGAATTTTGTAAGCAACATCAAACAAAGAAAACCACCTAGCCCTAACAAGACACCGCAAGAATTAGCTTAAGCTCCAATGTAATAATTACAACCTACAAATCTAGCATAACATCAAAAACCATATCCAATTCGGAAAAGTATATATCGAAACAGAGATAAGAAAAATAAGTGATCACCACACTTAACTGTAAAGCCGTAACTGGAAAAACAATTTTCCTAAAAACAATCTTTGAAATTCCAAAGCAAAACAAGACAGACAAAGGGAATAAATCAGCTAATTGGCTTCAATCCTAACTACCTAGTACCTGGTCATAGAGAATATGAACTGCTTGCTTTACATGCAATTAACCTACATATGAATGCAAATAAAACAATGAAAATAATTATTGATGATAAAGCAGAAAAGAGGCAGACCAAATGAAGCTAAGATTTTGACACAAACCCAGAGAATAAACAACGAGAATGGACACGGAAAAAATCAAAATAGCACACGGCAAGTGAGAGAGATAGAGAGAACGTACAAGAAGTGTGAGATGCTAGAGGAGTTGACTTTCGTTCTGCCTGCAACGTTTGTCTCCGAAAAAAAAATTAACAACGAAATAACCCAATCCAGAAGAAAGCCTATCACCTCAAAACTCATTTCCCAAAACATAAAGCTCGAAATAGTGTAGGCTAGAAAGGTAATCTTTAAACCTATAAACAAAATTGAAAATAAATTCGAATCAAATTTGGGGAAGATGTATTGACAATTTGGCACGGAATTAGGGTTAAGAATTGTATTAAAAAAATAGGTTAAGGAAAATTTGTTACGTTAATATTTCTAAGGAATGAACCTTACCGAGCTTCGATTGCTTGCAAGGAGCAATGAAATGACAATTTACAAACCAAATTATTAGATTAAATACTCTCAATCGTAAAACTAAGTTTCCTGCATATTTATCTCACCTAGGTGAATATGAATTATAGGATAGTTTATCTCATATCTTAGCTTAACCGTGGGCCTAATAACTGAAAGGAAACAAGTGGATATTATCTAAAATTATCTAAAAAAGGCTAATTTATCAAAGTTCAAAGTGGATATTAAATAAAAACAAAACTGATAACAAAATCGAAATAATTGTGCTTTAGACGAGCCATTTGATTCTTCCAGTTATGTTGCAGAAAAATTAGTACTACAACTATAGATGGTTGAAAACAAATGGAATCTGCAAACAAAAAGTCAAATTTACCTTACATCCAGGAGCTTGTAAGTTATACCAATAACATCCAAACCCTACTGTAATATGTCATGCATAGAAGTCCACTGACTAAAATAAGAACACGACTATACAATATAGATAAACCAAATACATGTAAAACTGCATAAATTGGCCCGGCGAAAACCGTCCAAAACCCATGATTTCAATCAAAACATTAAACATAACTTTTTAAAACATGCATTGATTTACATCATTAGTTTTCAATAATTTGAGGGAAAAATTAAATTAACAGAGAAACTTAGCAAAATTCACGATTAAAATAGCAACATTTTAGGGATGCTGAAATTCACAATTTACATAGGATTGTGAATTTTGCATCCCAGAACCTCATAAGGATTAGTGTCCACACAAATCTATTGATTTACACCATTTTAGGGATGCTGAAATAGCAACATGTCTTATGAGGTTCTGGGATGTAAATCCACAAAAGACACGAACCAAGGGAAAAAATGAATGAAATAAAGGTACAAGAAGAACTCTAGCAAGTTCTGTCAGTCCTGGTAACAAACAGAAGAATTCTACTCTCAACCACAAAATACATGACCAATGGCCACCAATTCTTTCAAAAGTTAATCAGCATACAATACGCACAGGGTAGTAGGGGTATGACAGAAATGAACTAAGATATCAATAACAGTTCATCAAATCAGCATATCCAATAATATCAATTCATTCCACATAAAGAAAATTCCTTTTGTAAAAAGAGATTGAAGCAATGAAAGCTTGACAACCTTTGATGCTAGATCACCAACCATCTCTTGAAGGTTGTGAAGTCTGTTGGATTGATCAGAAAGTTGTTTCTCCAAAACAGATATTTCTGGCCTACAAGTAGAACTTGATTACCAGAATAAAATGCCACCAAATCAGCCAATGCAAGACATTTTCTGCTTTAAAGGCACATTGTAACCCATCACCCATGTAACAAATACTTCTAGAAGCAATGATTTAGTGAACTTAGCAAGGAGATTAAACTGAACGATTGGTGTAGCAAAGGCTTGACATCTCGCTAGACATCAGTCAGAGAGATATAAACATAAATATACATATAAAATTCCTATCCTGTGTTTCTGAAGTTGGCAACTAAGACACTTTGTCCAAGGGAGCAAAGCACCATGAGAAACTGGCCAGAACCCTTGAAGACATTATAAAAATAAAACCATGTTAAGTAGTTTGAACTGCCAAAAGTATTTCGATAATTCAAATTCACGGCAGATTATTCAGGCAATATGATCATTCAGGAATGAATCTTGATTCTGGAAGGATCTAAAGCAATATTGTTTAACTACAACGCAAAGAATCAACAAAAAAATGAAAAAAAGATAAGGAAAAAAAAAGAAGAAGAATGATTTTTTATAATGGATAAATTGATTGGATCTGCACATCTGGAGGAAACAATTTGCATTCTTCAGAAAATATATGAGCTTGTTTCTCAGCTATAGCATCTATTAGCAGTATATCTTTAGCAACTTGCTCATCAATACTATAAACGGAAAAATATATCAGCTGCACATGGTTAATTATGAGAATGCATAAAGAAATCGAAGGTACCAGGATTGACATAATTGAAGAGCATATACACCTCCACTCAGGCTTATCAGTATAAATGCTTGCCTCCACAAGATCTACAATTAAACGGAGCATTTCAGTGCGATCTCCCTACCTTCCTCGGCCCTGCAACAAAATATTACATCAAACACAGCTGGCAAGAAATACAGTACGACACTTTCAACAATAGGGAAGATTACCAATCAATCTGGAACCAAGATGAGCAGTTAAGACGCATACTAATTCACACAACAGAATTTCACTTGGATAGCTTCAGTATCTACAGTAGCAATACATGGTTATATAAATAGAAACAACCGGTGAACATTGGGAAGTCGGCTAGATTCTCGTGTTACTCGTCACTCAGTTTTGTTCACTCTACATATATCAAAATCACATTAGATAATTGTTTGGTCCTTGTTTAACTATCACACAAAATTGAAAATGGAACATAGTCTGAATGGCTAAGCATCAAAATTTCCAGTGGTACCCCAGCTTTGTGGAGAGTTCAGCCGCTGCTAATGCAGTCAGTGGTGTAAATTCAGAGGGTTTTATGACAACAGTGCATCCACAAGCAAGGGCAGGGGCAACCTGATACCCAAACAAACAGTTCACTAATTATATGATTCCACTGCAGGCTACTGCTGCTACAAACGGAAAAAGAAATCGTCACAAAACCAAAGATTGGTAATTCCAGCCCACCTTCCATGTAATCATAGCCAAGGGAAAATTCCCAAGGGGTAACTGCACCTACAACACCAACTGGCTGCACGAGAAGCACAAAAGAGAAATAGAAATAAAAAGCACATGTAAATAAAACCCTTCGAAGGGACATTAAAGGAAACAAAATGACAAGGAATGAAGTAACTATAATGGTTCTCAACAAATCATGTGCCTTAACCGACATTAATCCTAATAAAAGCTTATACAGCCTTCAAAACCACACCATGATATAGAAACCCTATCTAATAATTAAGTAATCATGCAAAATTATAATGCACTTAAAACCTTCCATTTAAGCATCAAATTCTTTTTTTTTTTTTTACCCTGAATTATAAATGCATTTTGATTTGAGAATAAATATCAAAAGACAAATTTTGATGAAGGATTCATCACATGCCTTTGAATAGGAATGGTCAAGGCAAAAGGCTGTCATCTTTTGAGAGTATTAATTGCATATATAGTCATTGAATATTTATTGGTACAAAACACCGCAATCAGGAATAAGGAAATAAAATCTTATAAATAATCGTAACCTGTTTTAAAACAAATGAACGACGATCCGATAATGTTGTTGGAATGATGTCAGCATAAACACGTTTAGCCTCTTCCGCATAAAACTCTATAAAACTTGCACAACAGCTAACCTGCGAAATGCAGTCCATAAAAGCATTATGAATAACATAGCCTAAGCTACAAATCTAGCACAAAAGATCCATTACCTCGCCAATAGCCTCTTTCAAAGGCTTTCCCTGCTCCAATGTCATTAGTTGTCCAAGTTCATCTTTGTGTTCCATTATCAATTCATACCATCTTCTTAAACGCTTGCTCCTTTCAGTGGCAGTTAGCTTGCTCCAAGCTTTAGACAGAGCTCAGGAATATGATTAATTACAATACATACCAATTCAAAAGTGATAGAAATTGCATATAGAAAATGACTCTTTGGTTTTCTGGAAGAGACACAGCTAGAATGTCTCCATGCCAAAAGCAGCGGCAGGCGCTCAGCTGTATGGAGGTATAGAAGTTCTATGGTAGACAAGGAAACAAATAAATGATAACTCTTTCAAAGAACTATAAGAGGATATGCAGGGAAGAAAAGAAAGTCTGAAATTCTCCTTTCTCCACAAAAATTGGGACAGAACTACGAAACCCTCTATTGTTGATTCATTGGGGCTTTAAACATTATACTATCTAGGTATATGGAATGTACTCCTTGCTGAGATTCCAATTTTGCAAAAGAATTAACAGAACACCGAAGGCAACAAAACTTTCACAGCATTCTACCAGCGGATCCGAATTGGAATAAAGCAGGGTATAAACCTGATCAGGGAAAACCCCACCCACCTTCCTCAGACTCACAAAGCTGAATCAATATAAGTCAAAAAACTAACAATGAAGTATAAAACCCAAAAATTGAAGAATACCTAAGCAAGCAATACAACATCACCACCGCCCCTAAACAGCGGCCCAGCTGAAAGCCTGAAACCCACGACCTAGCCGAAAGCCGCCGGATGCAAACTCCAGAAACGGACGAAGAAACACCACCGGCCCAATCGAAACCGACATGAGCAAAACACATAAAGGAAGCAATCCGGAGTCCGACCACATGTAAATAACAATCATTGATATTAGTGTGCGGGGTAATTTCACCGATGGATAGCCCGTAAAATGCATTATGTACCAGTTGAAGAGAATGAAGGACTTACAATTGTAAAAAAAAATATTAATATTGCGTCAACTATTAATGAACAGAATCCAAGTGGTACTTTAATATTGCATCAACTATGTCCAGAATCAAGTATGCATAATGTAATATTCATTATGATATGTCCAGAATATACCCAGTATGACATACCTAATATGATTATGTCATACCCATTATCACTAATATTTTTTCATTAGGTACCCACTTTAAAAAGAATAGTGTTATATACCCTACAATATTAAAGGAATTCAACCGAACAGGGTTGTTGATTAGCCTTCTCCTTTTTCTTCCTTACCTAATGAATATTTATAGTAATTATAAATATTCTGTAATTGGGCTATGTGTTCCCTCAACTTGAATTGTTTGTTTCCCTCAATCTAACAACTTGAATGTTTCCGAGATGAATCTTTTACCTTGCAGTGTTTTTATAAAGTTAGCACTTTCAAATATAAAATTACAGAAACTGATCAACAACCAGAATGGAAGATGTTCACGATCGAACCAGCTAATCAAGACTTTCCATTGAACACTAAGATTTTATCAAATATAAATAAACAAAGCGAGAGCGAGTGTCATCTGGCCGAATCTGAAGGAACGGCCTCATTAAGTGAATATAACACCAGACGCAATTATAACAGCAAAACCTAATTAACTATATACAACAATTCGACTATTTTCCCCCCAATTTCCACCGTATAATTTTTAGATTCAAGTAATGCCATTTCCGTAGAGGCAAAACTGCAAAAACAAAGATATACATAAGCTGCTCCAATTGAGGTGACGAAACTGAAACCCAAATAATCCCATTAAAACAAACACCAAACTGTTGTAAAGCAATTGGAATAACTTAAATCATCAAATAAACTCCAAAAGGGGAAAAAAACATCATCAGAGAACTGACCGCGTTTCCGGTCGCAGCGGCTCCGGTTAGACGTCGGATACCCGGCGGCATTCGCCGACTGAAGTAGGCGCGCCGTTCACTGGTCTGAGTCCGGCGGCTCCGGATTCGCGAAGGGGGCAGCCCGCGCAGGGGCGAGCGGCGCCGGAAGAGGTAAGGCAGCGTCGGAGGGTTAGGGCAAATCTTCAATTGGGGAAGCAGAGAAGAAACGAGGAACTTGCGAGGCTTGGGACACTGAGAGGAAATAGGTTGAAGAAACCTAAACAGATGCGCGCAGGGCTCACGGAGGCCGGAAGAGGGCCGACGTCCACTGGGCTGAGTGCGGCGGAAGGGAGCGATGGGGAACGGAGCGGAGCGAGGGAGAGGAGTGGTTTACAGGGACGGCAAATGTGTGACTTACACATAAGCGGGATTTGAGAGATGGAAATGTGGGAGGCCGGGATCGATGTTGGGATAATGAAATAAAGACAACATCAACACGGGATTTTGATCTGACGGTTACAGTTTTAATTCAATCTCAATCCAACGGTCAATATTCCAATTCACCATGGAGAGTTTTGTTTCTACCGCTCTTATATAGTAGTAGATATAATGACTTTATTCCCTGATTAATAAAGTACATAAATTTTATAATAAATATGTTACGAATAGATTACATACATCATAAAATCAAATATTTAATAGTAGTAAATTTATAATTGATATTGATGCGAGTACCATATTTTTGGGATTAGATTTTCACTTAAAATTTTCTTTCAAATAACGTACTTGACTATCATATTTGTAATATACTACAAATCTTTATATACTTAAAATAATTATTGTAAATCTGAATAATGTACTAATTTTTATGTAATAATAATCTATATAATAAATCCTGAATATTTTTTTGTCTGTGCAGACTCAATTGTCCTTATTAATTTTAATTTATCCTTCTTAATTTTAAGGGGTTAATCAGTCATTATATGCTTATTTTTAGATCAACGAACCTAATTAATCCGCGTCAGCGCTGATTAATCATGAAGATACACCTCAGCGCTGATTAATTCTATTTGTGCCATGTCATCAACTTTTAATACTATATTTAGACTATAAATCTTTATATTATAAATAAATCTTCAAAAAAATCTTTCTATATATTTTAAAAGATATAAATGCTCAACAAATTGTAATATATTTAATGTTTAGTAAATATTTAGTTTTATAGCGGAACATTAGTAAATATTATGTTAAATGTATATATTATAAATTCTTTTATATAATATATTATGTCCAATATATATTTTATTAGTCATATTAAAGTTTGAATCCAAAATACTTACCTAAAAAAATATAATAAATTAATATACTTTAGTTAGTCTATCAAAATTTATATTTAATTAAAAAAATATAATCCGCTATAGTAAGATTAATCAAATTTTAAACCTAATTTTTAGTAGTTTAACTATAAAATTTAATATCATTAAAAAAATTTAATTAACTGTATAATAGATAGACAAAAATTGATAAAAAAATATTTTTTAATTATAGATGTAGATATGATTATAATTATAATTATGATATTATTAATTAACATATTTTCGGAAACTGTTTTTCGGTTGAATTATTAATATTAGTATTTTAATTTTTCTAATTATTTAATCTATATATAATCTATATAATAAATCCTGAATACTTTTTTGCCTGTGCAGACTTTTTTGCCTGATAGTTACTAAGTAATCACTGAGTAATGCCACATCATCAGACACATCATCAATATCTATATTTAGAAAATAAATCTATCCATTAATATAACAAAATCTTGAAAAAATCTTCATAAGTATTTTAAAAAGATATAATTGATTACAACTATATATATAAATTATTTGATTGTATAAATAATACATAATATTTAAAAATATTAATATTATAATATTATTAAATAAATTTAATTAGGTTAAATATTTATATCTAAAAAATATATAATTCTTTATCAATATAAGGAATATAATAACCATATTTTAAATAAAAATATTTCATTAAAAATATGGTGTAAACATTAAATTGATCCTAAAAATATTGATTAATATAAAATGACTAATCACCAAAAAATTTTTATACCATTCTAATCAAATTTTATATAATTTTTTGTTCTTTTTAAAGAAGAAAAGAAAGAAAAGCAAAAAAAAATTAAAAACATCATAATTTAATTATTAGACATAATATTATTAATCCAGTAATCTTTATCTATTTCCACATAAAAGAAAAATGTATACTTAAAGTAATTCCGATCTATTTCAATATAAAGTAAAAATATATATAAAATTCGGAGTATTGTAAAAGAATATTAGAAGTATTTTACTATAAACAATATGTAAAGATTTGTGGTAATAATAAATAGTTTGGGTTGTAGCAATATTTATATAAAAAAAAACCTCTAATATTAAGTGATCATGTTGCATGTCCAAACATAGTACAAAATATGTGAATTCAATCTAACATCATTTACCATTTTATTTTTCACAAAAAATAGCTTAAAGTAAACAGTTAAACATAAATATATAGTACTAACTAATTATTATTTTACCTATTCCCAAAATATAACTCTAAACTTAACAAGTTGGGTCATTTGTACCCTTATTTTTTTTAAGAAAAAAACACCTAAATTTTTTATTTATTTTTAAAATTCTACCCTTCTACCTTTTAAAATATTAAATTCGACCTCATCAATTCTAAAAAAAAAAATCTCATTTTGGTACTAACAATTTGAAAATAACCTCATTCCACCCATTCACGTTTGAAAAGTTTCCCAGTAGCATAACAATTTAAAAATAATGTATGTAGTAATTAATTTTCCTTTTAACTTAAATACAAAACTATAATTAACTAATAAAATTAGATTATACTATTTAATAAAATAAAATAACATATAATGAATGATAAATCAAATTACATTTATTGTAATATCTTTAATTTTAGAAAGTAATTTCATTATTAATTATATTTAGATTCTTATTTTACTTTATTTGAAAATTTTTATTTCAATTTCCTTATTTCTCAGATTTTTTATTTTCTAATTTTATTTCATTAGAATTCCTCAACCAATAAATATCATTATCCAGATAGAAAAAATAGTTTATAATTATAAAAAATGTGCTCAAAAAATATATCCCTAAAAAATTTAGTATCGGAGTATGAATTTAATTTAGGCCTTATAATAATAATGAATTAAAAAATAATAAAAATTTAATTTTCACATTTCCTTATTTAGAAAATTTTTACTCCTTCGAACAAACATCACATCAACTATTTACTATACTTTAATAAATACCTCATTCTACATAAATACCGGACAGCCTTAATAATGCAAATATATATATATATATATATTTTTAATTTTGAATAGTTAAAGGGTATTATACTTTCCACTTGCTCTCATAATTTTATAGATGAAAGCAAACCCTATATATTTGTTTTCTAACAGTGAAAATAATTTATTTTATATTATGTCTACCTGATTGTAGGTTTTTCTTTTAAATTTTGGTTAAATGCATTCAAAAACTATTTAAGCAAAAGATTTTGAATCTTATATAATAAAAAACTATATTCACATTGTATATCGTCATATTAGTTCAACGCCCGTGCGCAGCGGGCGAAAAAATCTAGTAATAATAACCTTCAAGATAGATAAGGCTGAATTAAGTGGGTAGACATCTCTAATAAATATTTAAAGAATTCGAATTTGAAATTTTCTTAAATAGTTCAAATTATTTATTATTCATATATCTAGTATTCGTTGTGGAAAGGTAATTATAATACTAATATTATTATCGTATTACTAGTAAGTAACCCGTCGAGATTCGACGGGCTTAATTATGTATTTTATATATATATATGTATTAAATGAATTAATAATAAATTATAAATATGTAAGAGTTATATATATATTCGAAAGGGAGTGTATATATGATAATATAATATAATTAAATTAAAACTAACAGAGAAATTATATTAATTATATTAAGGATTAAAAATTAAGTATTATAAATAATATTTTTTTTGGATGAGCCATTCAAGGCCTGGAAATGGGTGGTGGGAGTCCATGCTACACAAATTACAAAGGAAATAAAGGGGAGGGATAGGGGGCCGAGTGGGGATTCGAACCCCCAACCAATAGGTTGGGCCGGAGTTTGGATTCGAACCCACAAATTAATGAGGGTGTATTCGATTGAGAGTTTATAAGATTTTTATGGACTTTAAAAAGTTGATGGATTTAAAAAGTCCATAGACTCCACATAGAGTTGACTGATTTATATAGAATCCATGAAGAGTCTTGGAGAGTCTGGCTGATTTTAGAGAGATTTTGTTTAGTTATATTTTTTAAGAGAATCCATTAAAATCTATAAAGAATTAAAATCCATAGACTGTTGAATACCTCTAGATTTTTAAGACTTTTAAAAATCTGTATTGAATACCTCTAAATTTTTAAAGACTTTTTAAAATCTGTATTGAATACCTCTAGATTTTTAAAGACTTTTTAAAATCTAGATTGAATACACCCCAACTTTAGAAATCCAAAAAACTCCAACAGAGTCTTGATTGAATACACCCCATTAAGTGTAAGTGCAAAAATGTGTAGACAAAAATATATGGGTTCGACTTCTGGTACTCCTTTGATTCCTCCAACCTTGAAGACGTCGAGATGCTTTTGTGCTTCTTCTTCGGCTTCTTGGAATTTCTGCAGCGTTTTGTTGCTGTAGATCTCAAGTACTTGAGTCTTGAAAATGAGTAGGGTATGAAGACGTATCTCTAATGTGTGACAGAGTGCCTCTATTTATAGAGGGAAAACCCTAAAGTTTGTGGATAATGGGTCAATCGATGGGTTGGTCCAGTCCACATTTTTATTGGGTCATTGAGCATGTGGGTCTTTCATCTGGGCTTGTTCACATTGATTGATTTCCATGGACTGGTCTGCTTCAAGTGTCCATTGGATCATAGGCTTGTGGGTCTCTCATTTGGACTTATCCACATCGATTTATTTTCATGAGCTGGCCTGTTTCAAGTGTCCATTGGCCATGGGGCTTGTGGGTCTTTCATTGGACTTGTCCACATTGGCCCAATATAATTAAATCCATTTGGCTTGATGGATCCAAATGGCCCAATAAATATTACTCCCTCCGTCCCAGCTAACGTGTCCTGTTTGACTTTTTGACACTGTTCATTAAAATACTTTGACTCGATTCTATTGCATGTATATATTTGGAAAAAATAGTCGAGTTGGGTCTTGTTAGAATCGTATAATCATGTAGTTTTGGAATATATATTTTACATAATTTTTTGTTGTACACATTTTGAGATATTAACGGTTGAAAAAGTGCATTGGATTGTGTGCAAAAGTGAAACAAGACAAATTAAGTGGGACGGAGGGAGTAATAATTATTTCAAGTATTTAATTTATTTAAAATGCCTAAAATTAATTAAATTAATATTTAGATTTGCACGTGTCACATTTTTAGTGGCGAATAAATTTCACGTGTTTATATTAAGTATTATAAATAATATTTTTATTTAGTTTGAAATTTTATTAAGAACAAATAAATTTTGAAATATAAATATTAAGCCTTATATTAAAATTTACATCACAATCTGCTGAAGATTTCATCGTAAACTACATTTCTTGTTGTATCCTGAGTGAATCCATCTTCATCACATATTAATACGTGGGCATGAGGTAATCTTCATCACATACCCAGTCCATCTACAAATAGCCATTGCATCTTGATAGTTTTGTATCATATACCTCCCTCCCATGAATGATGATGGTATTATTACTGTTGTGCCAATAGATAAAGTTTGTAAATTTTTCTTTTCTTTTAAAGCCTTAATATGAGTGTACTTATTCGACCTCAAAGATGGTTGATTATGTCGGAGCCATTGTAGCCTTTGTGACTTCATCATGGTGTATCCGTCAACAACAAACTGTTGTAGAAGGCGCCTAGCCAAAAGAAGTTGTTTCCCTTCATTTTCTCTATCTTGAATTCTGAATGCTAAGAACTCTCTCAATGTAAGTTTGTTTCGTTTACTGTTATGGGAGTTTGCATGTGGAATATCTGTATAGAATCCATCCTCTTCATAGATGAATATAAGTGGGTATTGCAATGGGAGATAAGAAGGGTGAAATTCATGTATCTGTTGTAGTGCACCATTGCATTTCTCTATAACTACATCTCTTTTATTTGGCATCGTCTCAAAATCTCCAACGATAAGAGCAGCAACCTCTGGCGCAGTTGCTATATTGCATGGCCTGCCATCCTTTGACCTTTTTCATATGAGTTGAAGTTTTAGATCAATCGTTCCATCTTGTGCGATATGATTTGCAGCCATTATATAAATCTTTGCATAAGGATTGTGGTGGTCAATCATTCGTTTAAGCTCATCCACTATTGAATCATCGAAATTATTTGGCTTTCCATTGCTAGAAGAGAAACAAAATGGAAATAACAATAACAAAGTGATCCTTAAAATACATTCGGAGTATATAATTACAAGCTTTAATGAAAAATAAGGACTAACCTGGTTGATTTTTACGAAGTGCTATTTCATCATCCGGGTCATAAAAATAGAGTTGTGATAATTTAGGTGTGGACCCTTCAGGCGGTAACAAACTCATAATGTTATGCACATTTTGACCTCCTAAACGAAATGTGTAGGGACCACCACTACCAACTTTGTTCACATAATAATCAATTATCCCACCCATTTAAGTAAATGAGAACATCATGTTGTAAACATGAATATTCTCAATAAATTTCCGGCTCATCTCATCATGTCTATTCTCTAAAAGATCGATATAAAGTTGACGTAGTTTTTTCAATAAAGGCAAGACCACATTTCCTCTTGAACAACACAATGAGAATTTAGGGGATGATGATCTGTTTTGCTCCACATTCTCTCTAATCCACATTTTAGCATGACAATACTCACACTCATGCACGTGATCTCCAACAGCAAAATACTCTGTCACAGTATTAGTTATAATATTTTTTTAATAGACAATTAATATAATAAGAAAAAATAGGTTAAGTTACAATTTAATATTAGAAAACCATATTAAATTATAAAAGTCGATGTAGAAAAAAAATTCGTACCTGGCTTTTTTTGGTATTGCAGCATTGATCTATTTGGTTGAGTAGGCACTTCTTTACTCATCATAGTAACAACTAAAACACATTAATAAATAAATTACGTATCATCATACCTTATATAGAAAATTCAACTGTGAAATGACATGTATTGAAAAGTTAAGAAATAAAATTTTAAATATTGCTATATTTTTTTCACCTGTGTTGAGTTTAATCGCGACATAATTTATTAGAGGTTCATTTCTTTTCTGGGATATAATTCCACGCTTGCTTTGTCTAGCAATGTATGTTGAGTATCTGGGGTCTGAAGAGGAATTCATCATATTTAATAACAATAAACATTGTTATCTAATGATCACATGACTAAATTTTATGACATATTTAATTATTGACATGCATTTATTAATTTTTTTTTTCTTTTTTGTCACATACCTGTTTTGAAATCTTGATGAGTAGAATAGCAAGAAGTGAGATTCTCTTTATCTTGAAATGATTTGACGCCTCTTTTGTCTAGCAAGCCAGGATGAATAATTCCGATCTGCAACAAATTATAATATTTGTACAAACTAAAATAAAAAAAGTACTTATATATAAGTAATATCGAATAATATGAATAGTATAATACAATTTGCTTGCTGGTAATACTTGGATCATATGGTACAATAATTCGCTCAAGTATAGGAAAAATATTTGAGTAACATTTCAATGCCTTCTTTTCGGGACATATCTTTCTGAAGCTATAGTGTTAGAACCCTAACAATAATAGCTTTGTTCACTGTTTTGATATTGATATAATTCAAAAAAATGATTTCTGACCCTATAATGTATAGAAATTGATTAAGGATGAAAATTGAATGAGGATAGACAAAAAGTGAAATATGAGAAGTCACGTGTTCTGGGAAAAAATATGGCCTATTTATACATTAATTCATATATAGAGATATTTTTCATATATTCATATTTAATGAAGTATATCTTTTAACAATATAAGAAAATTTGAGATTACATATAGAAAATAATATCTTTTAATTATAGAAAATATATATAAATTATATTTATATGTACTCAATAATCTTTCGATTTGCTAAAAAATAATCTTTCCATTTAATGAATTTCGGAATGGATTATACAAGATTGTGCTACGCAAAGTTTGTGTATACGCAATTTGTGTTATCATGAAAATCATATTAAATCTTTCGATATCTTTGAAAGTGTTTATAAATGCATATCTTTGGAAGTTGAGAAATGTATATAAATTAGGAAGTTTCAAATTTTAAATCTTTTAAAAACTGATATTGTGTGAATTCCACATAAATTAAAAATTCATATCTTTTAAAAATTAAAAATTGGATTAAAATTGAAAATTTTGGGAGTAAAACAATGTAAAAATATAATATAAATAATAAATAAATGCTAAATTGAAATTTGAAATCTTTTAAAGCTAAAAATTGTAGGAATTCGATATAAGTTAAAATTTTATATTTTAAAAACTGAAAATTGTGTAAAAATAAAAATTGTTGCAATAAAAAATGCAAAAATCTAAAATAAATAAATAAAATAACCAAAGTCAAATGTAAATAAATGCAAATATACCAAATAAATTTCAAATCTTTTGAAAATTGGAAATTATGGGAATTCATTAAATTGAAAATTTCATATCTTTTAAAAATGAAAATTAGGATTTCCATATCCAAATCAATATATATCTTGACATAAATAAATACTAAATAAATAACAAATACAAAAATCTACATTTAATTAATAGAAAATGCAAAAATCTAAGAAAATTGAAAATTTAGAATGGAGACACCACATTAAATGTTGACTTAGTTGACCACTAATGGTTTTAATAATATATAGATTATGTCTATATATTATCTATATAAAAGCACGGGTCATTCTTGTATAATGATATTAATGAGGTGTATTTGATTGAGAGTTTGATAGATGTTTATGGATTTTAAAAACAAGTAGATTTAGAAAATCTATAGACTCTCCATGTATAATTGGTTGACTTTGTATAGAATTCATATAGAGTTTGATTGATTTGTACATAATTCATATAGAGTTTGACTGATTTGTACATAATCCATAAATAATTTTGATTGTTTAGAGATATTTTGTATATTTAAATTCTTTTAAGATAGTCCATTAAAATCTGCTATAAAAACTAAAATTAATGGTCTATAGCTTCAAAAATTTTAAAAACTTAAAACTTGTGTTGAATACCTTTAAACCTGAGTGGTATGGGGCTCTAACAGATTAAGCAAAAGGTCTCGAGTTCGAGCATTTGTGTATGCATGATTCTGCTTAAGGAGAGACAACCTTTCAATATCCACCATTTCCTTGAGTGATTAGTCTTGGGCCCAATATGACTTGAGTATACTCGGTCCACAAAAAAAAAAAAAATTCTCTCTATTTCTTTCCTTTGAGTAGAGAATCCAAACTATGGAAAGAGAATTATTTTAATTCTCAAATTTTTTTGGTGAACTTAATTCTCAAATTTGGATTATGTGGTGTTACAAAACAAGAAAATTGAGCTCAATTTCCTTTCCCTGAGCTTAATTCTCTATACCAAATTTTTTTTTAAAAAAATTAAAATTCATATTGAATACCTCAACATTTTTAAAGATCTTCTATAATCTAAATTAGATATAGTAAAAGGCAAAAAAATTATTAAAGAGTTTGGATTGAATACAACCCATTAAGAGTATATTTGAGTGGCATATATTAATGACAAATTTATAAGTGACGGGTCTTTGTTTTATTCTTAGTTATCTCCAATTACTTCCTCCGTCTCACTATTTTTGTTACGGACCCATCTAGCACGTATGCTGATACACATTTTTAACGGTTAATAACTTAAATTGTGTACAATGAAAAGTTATAAAAAAGTTTATTGTCTAAAACTACAAGATTAGACGAATCTAACAAGATCTCACTTGACTATGTTTTTTTTTACATAGCTATGCTAAAAATTAGAATCAAAGTTAAACAGTTAATAGTACTAGAAAAACATCCATAACAAATATACTGAGAGACGGGGTAGTATATGATAATGATATATAAGCATATACTACTTGTTTTTTGATATTCAATATGCCTTGTTATATAATTGTATTCGAATTCAATCAGCATGCTTTCATATTTTTTTTCATCAAATTAACTTAGTAATAATTTTCACTAATTTCATGACACGTTAGCAAATAGAGGTGATTTAAGGTTAATGGGATCAAATAAGTGATAATTAGCAAAGTGTGATACCAATTTTTTTTTAAAAAAAATCTTTAATTATGACACCAAATTAAAAACAAATTAAAAAATTGGTAAAGTTATGAAACCACTTTTGTATTTTTTTCCCACGACTGCTCTCTTACTAAAGTGTTGATCAGGACTTTAGTACTAATATTTTGTCTAATAGTGTGTTCCACATTGAGCAATCGGGCTTGCAAAATTAAGCTGACATATAAATATCGTAAGAATCAATGTTTCAACACCCAAACAGCACAATTACACAACGAGTGCATGAAATAATAATAAGACGACAAAATTAACCTAGAAAATGCAGTGGTGTTGAATCCATCCCCCGCTGCTGCCCTCCGGTTTCTGGACTGCTGAAAAACAAATTTTCCTGTAACGGAATGAATCTGTAAAACAGATACGACGACACATTGTGAATTTCCTTGAATGTTTTCTCCCTCATGTTATAAACCAATAAACAACATCTATTATAGGAGCGTCTTCTTTCATTAGGGTCATCTCTCCTCAGAGCATTAAGTAGAACCATTCCATCAGCCTTGATCCCCAAATACAATGGAAATGTTTGAATGTAGCCACTTGGAAGCTTAGGCACCCCATCCATTATCGTTTCCCACCAATACTCATCTTCCCCTCCTCCTCTTTTCAGTTCGAATACTTTCCACATTTCCTTCTCCATATTCTTCCAGCAAAACTTTGAACAAAACACGGCCAGATTACCCTCCCCAGAATCCACAAAACGTGTGCTCATCAGTGTTGAAGACGAACCAACAGTCCTGCTTATCGCACACGGCACATCCGGCAACCTCTTGAGTTTCTCTTGTGTCGCGTCGAAACAGACTACTTGGATAAATGGATTACGATCGACGTCAAAAAAATGCCAATAAAAATCGCCATCCGATTCTGAAAAATAGCTACGCTGCGTGGAGTATTTCGTGTCGAAGTTGTACAGGTCCATCGTGAGAATGGATTCTTCTTCCACATTCCTAACCTCGGACCACATCTTGTTTCTGCAGTAAAAAATGGCATATCGAGCCCCATTGCAAATTACAAATTTGTATTCGTTCATTACGGAATCGTAGCCCAGGCCATACAGGCGCTGCATCGCCGATGACGAATCTCTCAAAAATATGGAATTATAGGGGCACTCAAATTCTATGAGAGCTCGGGTTGATGGATTCCAGACAGCGTAAGCCATCTCACCCTTGTTTCTGTTGCGAGTGTAGCCGACGGTTAAACCATCGCCGTAGCACAATTTCTTGTAAGGCCGGGGAATTTCCGGATGACGTTTCAGGGGCGTTAATGGTGTGCTCCAATTGAGTTGCCAATCTTTTGTCAGTCCAATCAGCTCCGGCTCACTCTTTCCACCCACTACTGCCCCAATCAGAAACCCGTGGTTATTGTTTTGTCGGCAGCGGCGGCGGCGGCGGCGGCGAATGTAAGCTCCGGCGAAGTGTGGTTGGGAGATGGTGGTGTAGAATGACTTGGAAACGGATTTGAATTGGAGGAGAGACTTGACGGGAAGATGCGACAAAATTTCTCCGATCATATCATCCGGAAGATGTACGTCGTCCATCTTCTCCATCTCTCCAATTCATTTAATTTGTTCACAATAAATAGACTACTCCGTGCGATATATATAGAGTCTAAATCTATAGATATTGGTAGGTATATAAATATAATGACTTTTTCGCTGATTAATAAAGTACATAAAATTTAAAAATATGTTAACACTAGATTAGATACATTAAAAAAATCCAATATTTAGGGTATGTTCTGCACGCAGAGCTGTAGCTGTGAGCTGTAGCTGCGAGCTGGAGCTGTAGGTAGAGGTGTCGAAACGGGCCCGCGGGGCGACACGGGCCGGCCCGCGCGGGCCCCCGTGTTTTTGCGGGCTTGAACGGGGCGGGCCTAATTGGGGCGGGCTCAAAATGTCTAGGCCCGACCCGCCCCACACGCGGGCTGCGGATTTTGCGGGCCGGCCCGCGGGCCTTTTATTTAAATAATACTATTATATTTTTATTTGTAAAAAATAAGATTCGGATATATTTTTTAATGTATATATTAAAAATGAAATAAAGAGATTTATTTATGATTATAAAAAAGTAAGTGTATATTTATTGGCACAATTATTTACTTTAATGTGGGTTTGTTGAATAATTCTTTTAAAAAATTTATGATTATTCTATTTTTAATACTAAATGAGTATATTATATTTTACAAAATATAATACGTTACAAAATATAATACGTGTGAAAAAAGTTTTATAATTAATGATTGGACTGATTAAAATTTAGGTCTCACAAATGAAGTCTTTGCTAGAGTTGTATTAAGTAAGACTGTTTGAGCATAATTTATTAATTTTATATTTTATTAGGTAAGACTGTATTGGACATAATTCACTAAATTTTGTATTTTATTAGTTAAGACTGTATGAGCATAATTCTTAATTTATATTTAAAAAATTAAAAATTTATCTGCACTCATAATTTTTAATAAATAGAATAATAAGGAGTTTTAAACTTAAAAACTTGATACCCATAAAATTAATGAACATGGAAATATTAGAAGAGACAGATAACTTGTATTAAGATTTGTAATTCAATATGAAATCAATTCAATAATCTAAATGTTTGATGATTTTATGCTAAACATTCATACTAAAGAATATTAAATTTAATTGATTCACAACGTAGTAAAAAAAATATATATATATCTCAAAGCCCGCGGGTAAGCCCGCCCCGCCGCGGGCCCAACCCGCAAAAGCCCACCCCGCCGCGGGTTGGGCCCGTTGAGGCCCGCATCTAAACGGGCCTCTAAAAGTTGAGCTCGCCCCGCATTTTTTATCTTGCGGGGCGGGCCGGCCCAACGGGCTAAGCCCGTTTTGACAGGTCTAGCTGTAGGGAGCTGAAGCTGTAGGGAGCTGTGGGAGCTGTAGCTGCCATTTTTATTTAAGTGTTCTGTACAACTAGCTGTAGCTGTCAAAAAATATATGAAATGACATAAAAGGACAAACATTAATGTAGACTATTGGGTAGTTAGTTAGTTATTGGGATAAAATTGTAATTGCTCAACAATAAGCTAGGAGCTTATTTTTTAAAGCTACTCCAAGTAGCTTCTAAAAAGAAGCTTCCAAAAGCTCCCATAAGCTCCTAAAAGCTAGTGTGCAGAACGGAGCTTTTGTTTTAAAATAAAAGCTAAAGCTACCAAAAGCTCCCAAAAGCTCTCAAAAGCTGCGTGCAGAACAGACCCTTAATAGTAGTAAATTTAAAATTGATATTGGGGTGCGGTTAGGGTGCGATCAAAGCAGCGATCTGAAATGTCCATTTCAAATCCAATGGTTGTAAATGAAAAATGGTATAATTGTCATAATGAAAATATAACCCTATATTTAGTATGTTATCATATCTAATATTTGGTAAATCATATCAAATATTTAATAACTATATCTAATATTACAAATAATATTTTTTCCTGATCGATTATACTTAATAAATATGGTAACAAATCTATTGATCGATCATTTCAGCGATCCTACAAAAAAATAATACAGTGATGTATCAAAAATAGTTCATGAAGAATTCAGCGACAATACATAGCATAATTCAGCGACATTGCATTGCATAATTCAGCGATGCTACCAAAAATACAATTCCGCGATGCTACAAAAATAACTCAGTGATGCTATCAAAATATTTCAGCGACACTATCTAACAGAATTCAACGATCATACCTAGCATAATTCAGCGACAAAACCAAGAAGAATTCAGCGATGCTACCAAAAATCAAACCACTTATGCTGTCAAATATATTTCACCGACAATATGTATATGAATTTAGCGATCATACCTAGAAGAATTCAGCGACCCTACCAAGAAGAATTCAGCGACTCTGCAAGAAGAGTTCAGCGATGCTACAGAATACAATGCAGCGATAATATTAAAAATAATTCATCAACGTTTTCATGAACAATTCAACGACCTTACCAAGAACAATTCAACGATTCTATCAAGAACAATTCAACGACTTTTCATCAACAATTCAGCGACTCAAGTAGCAGCATTTCGGGTACGTTTTCATGAATAATTCAATGACTTTATTTAAAAACATTTCAGCGACGTATATCTATGAATAACGGTATAATTAAGAAAATTGGAGGGTAATGTAAGATGAAACGCGGAGAAGAAGAACAAATACGTTCATTTTCCAATAATATAACAAATTTACTATTTTAACCTTCAAATTAATTTCAACCGTTGATTTACAAATTTAATCAATGGTGAGAATTTTCCGCAGCACATCAAGTCAAATGACTTGATCGCACCCTAAACAAAACCTTGATTCGAGTACCATATATATTTTTGGGATAAGATTTTCACTTAAATTTTCTCTCAAATTAACTCACTTGATTATCATACTTGTAAATCTTTATAAATTTAGTACTATAATTATTCTAAATTTGAATAATGTATTAATTTTTATGTAATAATAATAACCTTCAGGATAAGGGTGAATTAAGTGGGTAGACATCTCCAATATTTACAGAATTCGAATTTGAATTTTTCTTACATTTGAAAAGTTTATAACCGCTCAATTGAATTATTATTCATATATCCTAGTATTTTTTTTAAAAAATATTTACACTTATAGTAACGTTCAGTTTTACGTTATTATTATTGCCCAATATTTGAATCCCAGTTCATTACTGGGCCTACATAAAGATAACTTATGGGGCCCAATATCTAGTGGGCTTAATTAAGCCCATTTATAAATTAATTCCACTTGACCCGTTTATGTATTAAAACTAGCTAGACAGATGATATGTGGCGTATTGGGTTGTAAATTGTGTCCCTCCTTTTTTCTTTTCTTTTCTTTTCTTTTCTTTTCTTTTCTTTTCTTTTTTTTTCTTTTTCCTTTTCCTACTTTTACTTTTCCTTAATAAATCAGGAATGAAAAGAGTCTATTCTTACAAGCATGGTTCGCCGTCGCGGTTCGGATCACTGCATTTTATAGCAAAAAAGATTTAAATAAGATATCAGCGAAATCTCGGTGATATCGGCGATATCTCGAGTGTTTCGGCGTACTGGGCAATTTCTCGACGATATCATGAAGATGAGTTAAAAATTGAACCGGATATCGTTCTCGGAACGGCACCTGCCGTTACGGTTACGATTCTCGGCGAGATCTCGGCCGAGACGGCGAACCATGCTTACAAGAGAAATAAGGGAAGGGACAGGGTATGTATCAATTCGAAATGCTTGGTCATGGGTGATTTTGATTGCAATGGATATTCCAAGAGACATTTGTTAAGGTGTCCCTCTTGAGACTCAGGTTTTTCATTAATTTACAGATCACTCAAACAGTAGTACTCAGCAACACTTTTTTTTTTTCTTGTTCAACAATGGACAATATTAGTCTGGAGACACCGTCAGATATGCCACAACCCGGCCTGTGATTGTGATTTATTGAAATCGGAATCCTTTTCATTCCCACAGTACACAAATACAGGACTCTATGAGGTGGTCAGTTGGAAGTAGGAGTAGTATTTTTGGACAAACTTTTCAGAAACGAGGAACTCTTGGTGATCTCACGCAGGGGCTTGTCTGTAAATCTGATGATGTTGTAGACCCAAGCCCCGGCTATTGCCCCCGCCGTGGGCCCCACCAGGTAGATCCATATTCCCCTGTAATTGTTCCACACCATAGCCGGTCCTAATGTCCGAGCTGGGTTCATTGATGCCCCCGAAACTGGTCTGCAAAAGTAAGAAACCCCTTTGAACAAAATACTAGGAGTAGAAAGAAATAGAAAAAAAGTAGTAGTACAATTTTTTTTTTCTATATTTTGGTGTCCAATTTAATATCATCATGACATTTATGTCTCATTACATATGTCATGTGTGTATATGGACAAAAATATGATAAAAAGGAAATGATAGTTATCATCGCAGTCCACTAGCTTGGCTTACCCTGCAAACATGGCATTTAGTAGAATAGTAGCTCCAATTGCGAGCCCAGCAAGTTCCCCGATCTACAACACAACATTATTATTATTATTTCATTACCACAATTGGCGAAAGATGATGAGTTACCACAATCACGTACTTATCTGGTTTTGCAGAAGATATATACTTATATGATTAGTAGTATGTAGTATTCTTACAGCTCTGTTGTCAGTGGCGACGCCGGAGATGACAAACATGAGGAAGAAAGTGATGATGAATTCCATGAAGAGGGACTGCAGGTGGGAGCCGCCGGGGAGGGTTCCGGCGAAGTGATCTTGATTGCCGGTGAAGAGCAGGCGGAGGGTTCCGCTGGCGAGAGTGGCGCCCAGCGTCTGGGCGGCGACGTAGGGCGGGACCTCCTTCCAGGGGAACCTCTTGCACGTGGCGAAGGCGATGGTGACGGCCGGGTTGATGTGGGCACCGGATATGTGACCTATTGAGTAGACGACAACCATGACGATAAGCCCCCACACAATGGCCATCCCCGGCTGAGTCAGCACGTTCCCTTTGTCTTGGTTCACTATGCCCGATGCACACCCCGCGAACACCAGCATGTATGTCCCCACGCTCTCCGCTATCACCTGCGCTCAACACCGTCAGCACAGCACGTTCTTTTTTAATACGGTTGGTTGTTCAGCTTGACTCCATATTATTGTAAGTATATACTCCCTCCGTTCCTTATTAGTAGCCGTTTTAGGAAGAAAAACATTTACCAAGAATTGTAATCATTATTCTGTATTATTCCACTTTTACTCCTATGTGTTTATTTGAGAATAAAAAATAAAATTAGAGTGGAGAGCGAATGCTCAGTATTCTAGGAATATCTTTTATGATAATATAGGGGTAATATTGAAAAAGTATGAGAGAAATATATAAAGTGGCAACTATTTTGGAACATTTTTTTATTTCTAAAAAGGCAACTAAAAATGAACGGAGGGAGTATTTGGAAAAAGAAATGGTCGGGTTTGGTCTTGTTAGATTCGTTTTATTGTATAGTTTTCGAATATATATTTTACATAATTTTTATTTATATACCATATATATTGAGATATTAACGATTTAAAAAATACATTAAATTGTGTGCAGAAGTCAAACATGACATTTTAGTTAGGACGGAGTGAGTAACAAATAGGAGATGAGTGAGGAGCATAATAAAATTGATTACCTTTTGGACAAAAGGGAGAGTGAGAAAGGTGCAAGCAGCAGCAGAAACTTCATCAGTGTTGTTGTTTTTGGCTGCTGGAAAATCTTGATCATCTTTTATATTGATTGCCACAACAGGGTTGCCATTTGATCCTCCTTCTGATGACAGGTCACCCATCTGTCTCTCTATATCTATTATATATATATATACTACTATATATTTTATGTATGTTTTGAATTTGTATAGAGTGTAGAAGGAATGAGCTGCGAATTCTTAGAGGGAGGGATGCACAAAATTGAATATGTGAAGTTTGGCTTTTATAAGGGTTTAGTTCCCCTCGCTTTATCTAATTCTTTTTATTACACTATGGTTTATTACATTATAATAAGTTATATAGGATGGGACATTATTCGAAAATGGAGTTGTGGATCTTTCTTCGGGGATATCGTTGAAAAGTGTGTTGTGTCTTTAACTTGAAACTGTGAACAAAGAATGGCATTGAAGTCTGCTTCAACAACCCACTAACCCCCAATGCAGAAAACATCCATAAAGGCACATACCTATGCAACCAAAACTGCTAACCAATTATTATGCAATTTAATACTAATAAGTAAATATATATAAAAGTAAATATATATATATTTTTAATTTCAAATATGTAGTGGGAGATAAATAGAGATATAATATAGGTGAAGAAATTATTCTAGGAAAATGAGCGCTGCTGGGGACTTTGTTATTCTTAGTTATCTCCAATATAATTATATGCAGATACTGGTTTTTGGATTTTGGGATACTCAATATTCCTTGTTATATAGAAATTGTATTCGAATTTAATCGGCAGGATTTATTTTATTCATCAAATTTAATATCAGTGATATGAGTGTCAAGTTCGTGGGTAAATAATACACATATAGATCATTTTCATTTGCACCTTGTATATAAATCACACGTACATTCACAATGAGTCCATTCCAATTATTTCCATCCACGATAATTTCGTTATGATTTATATAGCCGAATTGATAACCAAGTAGTAGATAAATAAAAACAGGGACACAATTGTATCGACAAGAAAAAACCTCTAATACCAATACAAGACAAAGTAGGGTTTCAACTTTTAAAAATTTAAAATAAAGTAAATAATTTGAAGTGTGTACGTGTTGGGAATTCACCAAATAACTTCACAAGTTCAAAATTCACAGCGGACACTTAATTCCCAAATTGTTAGAATTTCGCAGGAACATTAACAAAAACAAGCAACTAATAACACAAGGATTTACGTGGAAAACCCTTCCAATTCGAAAGGTAAAAACCACGAGGCTCTTGAGCCTATCTCAAATCCACTATCACCAAAAGGAGATTACACAAAGTCTGCCCAATTTACAACCAAAGATGTGGCCTTACAACAACACAAAGTCATCACAATCTCAACTCCATCAAAACACCAAAAATCAGAAATTGAGAACACAAACTGCTGTCACGAACAGAAATTCATACAGAAAATTCTGAACGTTGAAATTCGATTTCCACCGTACAAAACGAAGAACAAGATGTCACGCACCTGCTGTAAAAATTTCAACCAGATCGGACAAGGTTTGGTGTGCCGATTGGCCGGAAATCAGAAACTGGACGGAGAGAATTGTTGCTGCATTTTTCTTCTGGCTGCTCTCTTTTTCTTTTTTTTTTTGGCTGTTCTGTGTGTCTTGAATAATAATATGTCTGCAGCTCTCACTTTGTAATAATTAAGGGTGCCCAATTATTTAATTGTTTTGTTGACTTTTGTTTGGGCAATAGTTGGGAGGACCCCAACAAATCTCCCCCTCCTCCCGACTATGTGGAGGAACTTGTCATCCCGACAAGTGAGCAACAAAATTCAAATTTCCATCTTGGTACACATTTCGTAAACATATCAGCTCCATTATCATCTGTATGTACCTTCTCAAGGTATATCGACTTCTCATCCAACACGTCACGCAACCAATGATATCTCGTATCAATGTGTTTAGACTTTGAATGAAAGCTAGGATGTTTACTAAGATGGATAGCACTTTGATTGTCACAAAATAAGGCATACCTCTCTTGAGCATAACCAAGCTCGTTGAGAAATTTCTTCACCCAAAGCATTTCCTTGCACGCTTCAGTAGCTGCAATAAATTCAGCTTCAGTTGTTGACAATGCAACACACTTTTGCCTTCTAGACTGCCAAGAGATTGCTCCCCCTGCAAAGACAATCACATAACCTGAAGTGGATTTGCGAGTATCAATATCACCCGCCATATCAGCATCAGTGAAACCACGAAGAACTAAATCTTCACTTCCAAAACAGAGTTTCAAATCTGATGTACCACGAAGATATCTCAAAATCCACTTCACAGCTTTCCAATGTTCTCTTCCAGGATTTGAGAGAAAACGACTTACAGTGCTCACACCATGGGCTATATCAGGCCTTGTACATACCATTGCATACATCAAACTTCCAACTGCTGATGAATAGGGAACATTTTCCATATCTTTCTTCTCTTCTTCAGTGGAAGGACATTGAGAAACACTCAATTTCATGTGTGTTGCCAATGGAGTACTAACAGGCTTAGCATTTTCCATATGAAACCTTTGAAGCACCTTCTGAATATAATTCTCCTGAGATAGCCAAAGTTTACCAACTTTTCTATCCCTCAAAATTCTTATGCCAAGAATTTGATTTGCAGCTCCCAAATCTTTCATAGAAAAGCACTTGCTCAACTCTTGCTTCAGCTCCCTAATTTTTGAAATACTCTGACCAACAATTAACATGTCGTCAACATAGAGCAGCAAGATAATGAAATCATTTTCAGAATACCTCTGCACAAATACACAATGATCAGAATTGAGCTTTCGATAACCATGCTGTTGCATCACTGACTCAAACTTCTTGTACCATTGTCGAGGAGCTTGTTTCAAACCATACAAGCTCTTTTTCAATTTGCAGACATGATCTTCTTTGCCCTGCACTTGAAATCCCTCAGGTTGCTCCATATAGATATCTTCATCTAAATCACCATGAAGAAATGCTGTCTTCACATCCATTTGTTCGATTTCCAAGTCAAGACTTGCAGCCATCGCTAACACAGATCGAATAGAAGACAATTTAACTACTGGAGAAAAGATTTCATCAAAATCAATTCCTTTTCTCTGCTCGAAGCCTTTAACCATCAATCTTGCCTTATACTTTGGTGTCAAAGAACCTTGTTCTTGCTTCAGCCTGTAAACCCATTTATTTTTCAGGGCTCTTTTTCCTTTTGGTAATTTCACCAACTCAAAGGTATCATTATCATAAAGAGACTTCATCTCATCTTTCATAGCATGCAACCAATGCTCTTTATCCACACTCTCAATTGCTTCATTAAAGCATTCAGGTTCTCCTTCATCAGTCAAAAGGACATATTCACTAGGTGAATATCTAGTAGACTGTTGTCTATCTCTTGTAGATCTCCTGAGAGGAACTTGTTGAGCATGATCAGAACCATCATTGCCATCATCCATAGAGTGTTGTGCTCCATCACCATGATCATCATCTGTCTGATCTGGTTGCAACAACCTGTTCTTCTGTATCCCCTCCAGCTGGCGATCGTGTTATAGGAACTGGCTCAACATCTACAAAGTCATCTTGAGCATGAGAGTCAGATTTCTGCAAATCTTCAATTGTCTGATTTTCCATAAACACAACATCACGACTCCTTACGAGCTTCTTTGTAGCTGGATCATACAATCTATAGCCAAACTCATCTTGACCATAGCCCAAAAAGATGCACGGTTTGCTTTTCACATCAAGCTTTGATCTCTCATCTTTTGGAACATGAACATAGGCCTTGCAACCAAAGACTCTTAAATGATCATATGATGAACTTTTACCTTTCCAAACTGCATCTGCAACATCTCCATTAAGAGCAACAGTGGGAGTCAAATTTATCACATGTGTAGCTGTCAATAAAGCTTCACCCCAGAAGGACTTAGGAAGTTTTGACTCTGCCAGAAGACATCGAACTCTCTCCAATAATGTTCGATTCATTCTCTCAGCTAACCCATTCAACTGAGGTGTCTTTGGAGGTGTCTTTTGATGTCGAATCCCCTGTTTCCTGCAATAATCCTCAAATGGTCCACGATACTCTCCCCCGTTATCAGTACGGATGCATTTCAACTTTCTTCCCGTTTGTCTTTCAACTAAAGCATGGAAATCCTTGAACTTATCAAGTACTTGATCCTTTGATCTTAATACATAGACCCATAGCTTCCTGGAATGATCATCAATAAATGTCACAAAATAAGATGCACCACTAAATGAGTGTACCTTCAACGGACCAAAGACATCTGAATGCACCAAGTCCAATAAATTCTGCATTCGTCGAGGTTGGTGAGTCTTGAATGAAACTCGGTGTTGCTTTCCTGCAAAACAATGTGCACATTTCTCAGAATTTGCATTATTCAATCCAGAAATGGCATTTTTTCTCACCAGAGTTTCGAGGCCTTTAGCACTTATGTGACTCAACCGTCTGTGCCATAATTCAGGGGAATTCTGCTTCTCCACCAGGTTCACAGCATCACTGGAAACTGAAGCTTGCAACGAATATAAGTTTGATCTCAGTATTTTACCTTTAGCAACCACAAGAGATCCTTTATTCAGTTTCCATATACCATCACAGAAATTATTTCCATAACCATCTTTATCAAGTCTCCCAACAGAAATCAGATTCATACGAATATCCGGTGCATGTCTGACATCCTTCAATCGCAATGTAGATCCATTGGCTATCTTCAAATAAATATCACCTGTGCCCACAACTTCAGATATACCATTATTTCCCATCCTTAATGAACCATACTTACCAGCATTGTAAGTACAAAAGAAATCCCTTCTCGATGTGACATGGACTGCAGCACCTGTATCAGCAAACCAACTAACATCAGAGGAAATTGTATTCACTGCATTTTCATCAAAGACAACAACGAGATCATCTTTTGTAGTCGTGGCAACATGACTGGTATCCTCAGACTTTCCTGCACCAGCATTCCTGTTATCATTCTTCCACTTGAAGCAATATTTCTGGATATGACCCTTTTTGTGACAGTAGTGACACTCAACATTCTTATATCGAGATTTGGATTTGCTCCTTTGTCTGCCCTTATCAACATTTCTGGTTTTCTGTCTCCCCCTATTATCTGCAACGAACAACTCATTCTGTGAAGATGATGAACCTTGAGTTTTTCTCCTCATCTCCTCATTCATAATTCCACTTTTGGCATAATCAAGAGTCATTGCACCATCAGGAGCAGAATTAATGTGTGACACCCGGAATGTCTCCCACTTATCAGGCAAAGTATTTAGCAACCATAATCCAAGAATCTCATCATCGAATTTCACTCCAACATTTGACAATTGATCCAATAACCCCTGGAACTCATTCACATGGTCAGCGATAGGAACATCTTCCTTATACCTCAATTGTATCAATTGTTTCAGCAAGAATAACTTATTATTCCCCGTCTTTGAAGCATAAAGCTTTTCAAGCTTATCCCACAATGTCTTAGCATGCGTCTCATTAGCAACCAAATTTAACACATTATCATCGACCCACTGTCGAATAAAACCACACACTTGTTGATGCTCAAAAGCCCAATCCTCATCTGATTTAGATTCTGGCTTCGAAGTAGCAAACACAGGTAAATGCAAACTTTTTACAAATAGAAGATCTTTCATCTTCCCCTGCCATTTGTGATAATTCATCCCATTCAACGAAATCATCCGGCTTGTGTTAATTTCCATAATTCTAACAACAACAATAGCTCTGATACCACTCTGTTGGGAATTCACCAAATAACTTCACAAGTTCAAAATTCACAGCGGACACTTAATTCCCAAGTTGTTAGAATTTCGCAGGAACATTAACAAAAACAAGCAACTAATAACACAATGATTTACGTGGAAAACCCTTCCAATTCGAAAGGTAAAAACCACGAGGCTCTTGAGCCTATCTCAAATCCACTATCACCAAAAGGAGATTACACAAAGTCTGCCCAATTTACAACCAAAGATGTGGCCTTACAACAACACAAAGTCATCACAATCTCAACTCCATCAAAACACCAAAAATCAGAAATTGAGAACACAAACTGCTGTCACGAACAGAAATTCATACAGAAAATTCTGACCGTTGAAATTCGATTTCCACCGTACAAAACGAAGAACAAGATGTCACGCACCTGCTGCAAAAATTTCAACCCGATCGGACAAGGTTTGGTGTGCCGATTGGCCGGAAATCAGAAACTGGACGGAGAGAATTGTTGCTGCATTTTTCTTCTGGCTGCTCTCTTTTTCTTTTTTTTTTTTTGGTTGTTCTGTGTGTCTTGAATAATAATATGTCTGCAGCTCTCACTTTGTAATAATTAAGGGTGCCCAATTATTTAATTGTTTTGTTGACTTTTGTTTGGGCAATAGTTGGGAGGACCCCAACAGTACGATTATATTGAATTGAAACTCATTTGTTTGTGAGTTATGTTATGTCTGCATCCACCTCTATTTTTTTTTTAAGGAGTCATTACACACTTGAGAAAATGGTGGTGAGAGTTTATGTCACACAAATTATAAAGGGAACAAAGGGGAGGGATAGGGGGTAGGGATTCGAACCCCGACCTATAAGTTAGGAGTTGGTGGACTTGACCAATAGGGTAAGTTTGCATCCTCCTCTAATTGTGTAGCTTGGTGCTTCGAGATCCCTTTTCCAATTTTATTCAAATATGTGGAGTAAAACTAACAATATTTCTATTCTTATAACTTATTAATGACAACTATATATAGGGGCTTTGTAGTTAGTTCTACATTTATGGCCCTAATTAAGCTTGTTGGTTGTTATTTCAGTCACCTAAACAGTAAATATGTGCATGTCCCATGTGTAGCTAGTACCTGCTGTTATAATTCACTAATTGCAGGGAAAAAGAACTTCTTGAAATTTGAATAATATATGGAGCATTTAACAGATGAGAATTATAAGGAACAATTGCAAAATTAGAATTTTGTAAATAATTAGAAACTGAACTATTAAGCCGCGAATTCCCACTCCTATAAATAATGGAGTATATAAATATATCATACAGAATTTCATGACATCAAATTGAAAACTATATTAAGTCATATTCCAACACCAAGTCAATAGTTAATTAAAATAGATTAAAAAATAAAAATAAAGATACACGCTATTTACTAGTGGGACTGGAAGAAAAAAAAAAAAAAAAACAATAAAAGCAGACACTATGGTACTCCACAAATCATGGGCACTTAGTATGAATTAAGTATCTTTTTATTATCACGGGCACTTGTGTAATGAATCCATAGATATGAACATATGGTCTAAGGCGTTGTTCTCTTCGCCTGAAATAAGGTGTCTGGTCTGAATTTTATAAGATCTGATCTCGTCTGGTCTGATCTAATCTGAATATTTCTGGTATGATCTGATTGGATCTGGTCTGCTCTGGTCTGATCTGATTACAACTATATATATAGTGTGGTCTGATCTGGTCTGATCTGATCTGATTTTAATAAGAATAACTAATAAGTCCTGAAAATAAGTACAGGAGAACAAGCTCTAAGCCTAGTGTGAAAACATTGGTTTAACAGGAATATATCAGTAACTTTATTCCAACTAGATAGCTCCTATGATGACCTAATAAGCATATTACTACTAAATACGGATTCACAAGTCACAACTGTTGAAATTTGTTCTCCCACGACAATAAATTACCAAACGAACAAAAATGACATTAAATAATGAATTATTATTATTAAATATTCTTATTCAACAATTACAACGATATTTAGATCTACAATATATATTGTAGCATTTTTCTATTTACATTTACAAGATCAAATTTGAAAAGTAAAATTAAAAAGTTCACATTAGGATTAAATATAATTCAATCATCATATTATACAGTAGAATTCAATAATAGGAGTAATAATAATAGTTAAAGGAATGTAGTATAATTCAAAACCGATATGGTCGACGGATGTTTTGAGGGTGTGTGCGGTTTGAATTTTTGAGCGCATGCGCGCATGGGAGAATGATTGAATATATATTTGTAGTGATTGATTAGTCAATGATGATTATTCATTTCTTTCATTATTAATTTACTAATTATTACAAAATAATGGAGTACTGTAATACTAATAAGCAAGATTATTAATCTTGGGTGAACCAATTAAGTATTGACATGTACGTGGGAGGGATGGATGGTACGGCAATCTTGGCATTGAAACTCTACACTAGTTAATTTTAATAATCCTGATCTGATGAGAATTGAGATACGTACGTCCCAGCAAATTAAAATCCGTTGAGATGGTAGATATGATGGTTTTAAAATGAGTAAAGGATGGTTCTATGTATGTCCTGTAGGTTCTCCTGCTGTTATTGCATCCTCAGATCATCCCAAATTTAAAATGGGATGATATTCGATTGTATGGTGGCCTATTGGTTTAATATGCCTAATGGGCTTCCCCTCTTGTAAGGCCTAATTATTCTAAGCCCACAGGGGATGGCAAATGGCCCAAACTTTATTCAATGCTTTATTGGAAATAAAATAAAGGAGTAAAAACATCAGAAAAATTATGGCCCATGCAGGTCTCGAACCTGCGACCTTCGCGTTATTAGCACGACGCTCTAACCAACTGAGCTAATAGGCCAATTGTTAGATGATATTAATTTAAAGAATTTTAACAATTACTGCAGAAGCTTTGCAACTTCTCAAGGGTTTATATGCAATATGCTCCCAAATGTCTTTGTCTTCAGGCAAACTTTTGTTCATAATTAAAATCAATAAGAAGTTTACGCCCATTCTTTCTTTCCCTTTTTTTTTTTAAAGGGAAAACTAGGGTTTAGTACCAATGAATAAAATATTATAAGAGTCAAAGGCCCTTCATTTCAAATATTGTGTTTTAGTCCCTATGTAATAATCTAGTAAATCACATACCAAGAACGTGGTAAAGCACATACCAATACAATGGTAAAACACTACCAATAACTTGGTAAACACCATAAGGTAATCGTGGTAAAGTACATACTAAAAACTTGGTAAAGCACATGGTATATGTGGAATAACTTGGTAAACACCATAAAATATTTGTGGTAAAGCGCATACCAATAACCTGGTAAACACCATAAGATATTTGTAGTAAAGCACATACCAAGACTTGGTAAATACCATATGGTATATGTGGAATAACTTGGTAAACACCATAAAGTATTTGTGGTAAAACACATACAAAAAACTTGGTAAATACAATATGGTATCTGTGGTAAATCATACTAGTATAGTGTGCTAAACCACATACCAATAATTTGGTAAGTACTAATATATGATAGCTATGGTAAAACACATAGTAATAGAGTGGTAAACCACATATCATTAACCTGGTAAATATCATATACTTCCTCCGTTTTTTAAAGATAGCTACGGACCCACTCAGCACGCAGTCCAATGCACATTTTAAACCATTAATAATTCAAATTCGGTACATGTAAAAATTCTAAAAGTTCGATATTTAAAATCTACAAGACGAGACGAATCTAACAAGATCACACTTGGCCATATTTTAACTTGTATAACTATGAGAAAACTTTAAGTCAAAGTATATAAGTGAACAGTACCCATTAGTCAACAGTAGCTAACAAAAAAAAAACGGAAGGAGTAGTATCTAGGTAAGACACATACAAATAACGTGGTAAACAAAGTCAAACATGTGATGGGGTGCAAAGTGTAATAAAAACTTCCTCACTGGCCGACTTCATTGCTGATGCTCACAAAACTTCTGCAGTGTTTTACGTTTCTCCATGGGAAATTCCGAGATTGTTTAAACTTCAAACACTTCTGTTGGAATCACAGGATGGACTATTGATTGCCTTGTTTCTTGTCTATTCTCTTAACTTTTTCATGAACTCGTAAAAAGGCAAATGTATAGACATATTCTGCTCAGTTTATATTTTTAATAAAAATTAAGATAAAAATAAAAATATAAGATTCAATAAGGGCAATACAGTCTGTACATGCCAAAAAGTATTCAAAATTTATTATATAGATATAGATAGATAATTTTAATAATATATTTATAAAAAAAATATAATAGTATAAATTTGTTTTGAATTTATATCTTTTTAAAATACACAGAAAGATTTTCTCAAGATTTTTTAATATTAATATATATATTTATTTTCTAAATTAGAGGAAATCTTAGAAAGATATTTTTAAGAAGATTTAAAATAGATTAAATTTAATTCAAGATTTATTGTATTTTTGAGAGGATGATGTGGCGTTCATGATGTGTCGTGATAATGACCGTAAATATGTTTTATATATTTTATAATGATTTACAGATGTAACTTGCGTTTGTATTTTTTAATAAAATTTAAGATAAAAATATAAGTTTCAATAAGGGTAATACAGTCTGAACATGTCAAAAAGTATTCAGAATTTATTATATAGATTTACTTTTCTTCTATATATAAAACAAAAATAATAAGGATTTAGAGACACTAAATAAGTAATTATCATAAAATAAATTACATATAAAGAATTTTCAATATTTTAAAAAATAAAATCGGCTTAAATATTTCTATTGTGCAGCAAAATGACATATTTATAACATCCGTTCAATTGAAATTCAAGGACATTATGGTAAATTAATTAGAATTGAAAATCTGATATTCCCAACTTAACCAAACGCAATAATCATAAAACATCAAAAAATAAGATTCTCAGCAATTTCATATTCTCAGTAATCTTACATTCCCGTCAATCACATTCCCACTGGTAATCTAAAATCCCTCCAATCAAACGCATCATAAGAGTAATATTAATATTCCCTTCGTCCTCCCTATATTGTCTTGTTTGATATTTTTTACATTGTCCGTCATTCTCCTTTTAAAAAAGAAAATATTGAAATATGTGCAGAAGTCAAATAAAATATTTATGTTGGGAGGAATTGAGTATTAAGTAATAAATCCAAAACAACAAAAATAAATCATATTAAATGAAGAATTTTGAATACAATAAAAAAACAAAAAATATTTTAATAACTTTGTCTTTGAAAAAATACAATCGAAAAATTTTATCATTTTGAGATTTTCTGGGTAAGCATTGACACTCATAAAATTGAAAGTCGGAGGACATGATCACTAGACCAAATTCCCATTTCCATCATTTTGAGATTTTTTGAAAGAATATGAAAAGTGAAAATGGAAGAAGCTAGAAAAAAAATTATAACTGATTTGATAAAAGTATTAATTAAAATTTAAATAAAATTAAAATAAAAACTAAAATATATATTTTTTTTTCTAAAAAAGAGGGGCCCAAAATTCGGGCTTCCGGAGCAAGTGCTCCATTTGCTCTTGCTAAGAGCCGACTCTGATCCAATATGAGAACCTGAAGATCATATGCTTTCAACGCGGTAAATAAGGGCACTATAAAGACAAATGCCCTGAGTCACATTCCGACGATCACAGGGAGTCAATGCACAATAACACCCAGACAGTCCTCAGAGTAAAGATAAGGCCTCGACTCAAGCACAAGAATCGGAATTTGGTCCTTGGATGATTGTCCAATCCAGGAGACGTTCTACTACGAACTCAGGGGATGGAGGTCCATATCCCAATCTTAATCGCTTCTCATCACTTGCAAAAAACCCTAACGAGGATGAAACTTTGGAGCACCTGTTCTCGAACAATGACTTTCAGGGATCTCGTCACATGTCCAAGTCATCTCCAGTACAGCGGTCTATCCCTGGATCTAGAAGTCGAGAAGTTAGTCCGGGAAGGAGTAGACCACGCTTACCCACACCCGAAGCACCATCCCCACATGCCCATCCCCTAACACGGACAACAATTCCTTCCGCCAGCCACCTTCTACGACTCAACCTTCTGGCTTTCTCACTTCGACATGGACGACTCAACCTTCTGGCGCCCGCATCCGACCAGTAAAATCCTCACTCCCACCCGGAAACTATGGCTCACATCATAGAGGACGTCCTCCTGATCCATTGGAAGCAAACTCTCTTCACGGTCCAAGGAAGAAGAGGGCAACGAGCACGCCAAATCCGGAATATGATCGGAGTGTAACAAAGCAACCCATTCTTTGATTAAAGGTTGCATGATGACCAGTGCAACGGAGTGGCCTCAGGCCTGACAATCTTATTCATATTTTGTTGAACGATATACATGGCTCTCGTGCTATTTGTGAGTTTTTTTTTTTGAATAAATAAGGCTTCGGCCCTCCATTCTTACTGAAAAAAATACAGAGTATATATTTAATCGATAAAATAAAATAAAATAAGATTCAACTTTAAAAAAGAATGCGATTACTATAGCAGCTTGAAAACAAATGGATAACCTATCAGATAAGTAACTTAAAATGTTCTTTTTTGGGTAACGGATAAAGTTTAAATTGTTAAATTCTGAAAACTAAAAATATTAATAATTTACCCAAAAAAAATTTATATCCCAAAAAAAATATATTAATAATTTAATTGCTGATTTATATTGCATCCAATTTAATCTAAGTAAATGGGGATTTGGTTAAGTCTATTAACTTCCAATGAAATGGCTTATCCTTTTTATTCATCTTTGTAATTGTGTGACATGGGTTCTCATTCTTTTCCCAAACCTTCAATGACTCATCCAAAAAAAAAGTAAATAGAAGTATCAATTTATTGGAGATTATGATTGTGTATAATGGGCTCCTACCTCCCTTTCCTTGAAGGTCAATGGCTCCTCAAAACAAAATTTATTGGAGATTTATGTTTATCTTATGTTGGAACTTGGAATTTGATGCGCCTAATGCTTAAATTAGTGGGGGTAGTTAATCCATTTCGCACTAATTGAGGGACGATTATAATAAATACGAGTATTCATCTAATCATGTACTCCACATAGAACACACGGCGTAGATTATTTACCGACTGTACTTCCAAGGCATATTCTCGAAAGCCACTGTAATGTGTAAACCCAAAGCGATATATGTGAAAAATCCCTTCCGTATAAGCCAGGATGCGATCATTTTTGCGTCTGAAATTTCTTTGCGACAACCGTATTGTGGTCATATCTGGTAATTCCGCAATTATCTTTGTGAAATTTGTCTGTTTTCTGATTGTTTTTGTGCATAAATGTGAAAATATGTGGATGTGATTCCGCTATAGTTCGTTGATGCTGCTGCTGCTGTTTTTTCCTTGATGTTTTGGGGAACTTTATTTTTCTGGCGATCTTGATGCGCTAGTCCTTAATGATATATATAGAGTTTCTTCGGGTGCAAATACAGAGAATTGTTTCTGATATGGTCTAAATTGGATAGCTTCAAGTTTGCATCTATTTGGATAAGAGGAATTTGAGGTGAACGAATTGAGATCTGTTGGTATTCCAAATGATTGGTGAACTTCTCAAGGGTTTATATGCAATATGCTCCCAAATGTCTTTGTGGCTTCAGGCAAACTTTTGTTCATAATTAAAATTAATAAGAAGTTTACGCCCATTCTTTCTTTCCCTTTTTTAGTATGTCATCTTTTCTCTGCTTTGTGTGCATTTGCATTTGATGATAATTTGATCTGTCAGTGATTTGTACCCGAGGGAGAGGAAGAGTGTGTTTCAGTATTGTTCGAAAATATTGTTGGGTTCCCCCCCCCCCCCCCCCCCCCCCCCCCCCAAAAGTTTTGATGAACAATGGTGGTGAATGAATACCCCAAGAATCCAGATATCATGTTTGCTCCATTAATTAATCACTGACAATGACTTACAGTGTGGTAATTTCTGCTGACTTTGCTTTGCTTCCTCACTGGCCGACTTCATTGCTGATGCTCACAAAACCTTCTGCAGTGTTTTACGTTTCTCCATGGGAAATTCCGAGATTGTTTAAACTTTAAACACCTCTGTTGGAATCACAGGATGGACTATTGATTGCCTTGTTTCTTGTCTATTGCTCTCAACTTTTTCATGAACTCGTAAAAAGGGGCAAATGGATAGACATATTCTGCTCAGTTGACAAATAAAGAAGTAAATAAATACAATCTTCTTACATCAAATTGCAACATTCCAATTACATGGTATTACTGTTGAGTCATGTAAATTTGTAGGAAGTTTACAACCGATGATTGAACTTAGAGGATTGAACTTCTGGTTGTACTGTTTTCATTTCGGGCATCGCTATGGGAAAGAGACCGAAGTTCGAGAAGACCCCAACGGCTCTTTTGCTGAGATGGGAGGAGGTATACTAACATATCTTTCTTGCAGGAAAACTCCCCATTTCAGGAATAGAGCTGGTACTCTAAACCTTGGAAAATCCCAACGGCTATTTCCCTAATTGGCAAAATTATTCAAATGTGCCTGTGGGATCCTTGGTTTAAGAGAGGGGTTTCGGCATTTTGAAAGATAGAGATACAACGATCAAATTGAAACAAAAAATACTCTCAAGAGCTTCGAACCTCAAGTGAAAAGAAAAAGCCCTAACTGATTAAGCAGCGTTCGTGTGAATCGATTCAATCTGTAGCTGCGAGAATCAGTGTTCGGCTTGGACGAGAAAGCGTGCAACTGAGTTGATCCTTTCCTTGGTGCGTCTGCAACCATTAAAGGAAGCTGTCCAACCAACTGTGGGGATTATTGTTCCAATCGACTTCGTCGCTCTGTAGGAAGTGCATTCTCTGACGCCTTCAAGGAGGACTCAAGGTGGGAAGCCTTGAGGGGTTGCCATAGGTGGAGATACCTAGTCAGAAGCTGGGAAGGTTCCTGATCAACCAACCTACCTCCTGGAAGTCTGGAAGAGGAAACACTGTCCGAGTTCTACTTATGTGTATGGTTGTGAACCATGGTTGAACCACATAGTAAAACTCTCTCCTGGATTGGTATCCCCCAGATGTAGGCCGTAGGCCGAACTGGGTCAACAACCCTTGTGTCTCTATTTACTCTTTATGCTTGTTGCTTGCTTATCTTTCCGCTGTGCATTTGTTTCTAGTCAAGCATTTTACATTGGTTGTTTGATTCTGTGTGTTCATTGTGATAGACTGAACCCTTTCATTGAACTGTGCATAAAGAGTACATCTTGTGGTGGCTGGGAACCTAACAATTACAACTTAACACACAACAAAATTTTCAGTTCTGTATCAAAATCTAACCAAAAGGAACAGCAAGAAGGTATGCATGAGAACAGAAATATGTTAAAATGCAGACAAAACTTCATGATTTATTTTTTTCCTTTAAGGAAATAAACCGGTGGAACAATTTGCTACGGAATGCAAAAGATATGCAATTTTCTCTTGAAAGGGGAAGAATGGGAACTTTTAATTTGCAGAATCATCCTTCAATTTTAACACTTGATATATTTCACTCCACCTTTGACTACGGAGTTTGGTAGTTAGGGCAGTTGGCTTTTGTTGAACGGATGCCATACTTTATGTAGTATCTACAGACTTTATATAAAATTCAATGGATTTGTTGAGGGTGATATTATTACAATTAACAATTTTAATTACACTAATGCCGAGAGTGGCTATTTCCATTTTTTTAATCATAAATCATAAAACTTTTTTCGGTGAACATGACGTACAAGGTGTCGGAAAAAGCAAAAGCTAAAAAAACTACAGAACAGAGGAAGGAGGGAGCGAGAAAAAAGAAGACAACGAAACAAAAGTTGAACTAAACTCGAAGGTACCAAACTCCTGCAAAGTCATTGTGCACCATCATGCGAACTTCATCTGGAGGAAAGGTCCAGGACGTAAAAAACTCTTCCGCCAGAGCCCCACACTTAGCTAAGTGGTCCGCAACCGAATTGCCTTTCCGCAAGATATGGAACCACTGAAATCCTGGATGAGCCTCTATAGTGTCACGAATATTCCAAAGCAGAGGAAATAATAAATGGTTTGGGGTACATCCTTCGTCAACCAACCAAACTTGATTACTATGTCAGTTTCATCCATATTATCTCATCTTGTTTAGGTTGAAAAGTATCATTAATATTATAATAATTACTTTAAATTGACTTAATATATCAATTTATTTTTAATGATATTAACAAAATTGTTATTTATATGGGGCTTTAGTCGCTTAAGGAAAGTCTCGGGTTCGAGCCTTGTGTATGCAAAAAACTGCTTTGTGAGAGGCGCTCTTAATTGCCCCTGCAGATTCTCGAGGAATTAGTCTTAGGCCCAATATGGCTTGGGGATACACTGGTATTTACCTAAAAAAATGTCGATCTTTTTTCTTTCTTAATAAACAAATCGTTATTTGTAGAAAATTTTGCTTACAAATAGTTACTTCAATAGTGTGCTAGTCCTAACCCAAAAAAAAAATAAAAAATAAAATAGTGTGCTAGTACTTCTAGCATACCCAATTTTGTGCATGGATTGCCAAACACTCATCACATAAAAATGGAGAGTATTCTTAATGCTAATGACATTCTAGCATACCCACTTAATAAATGAATACAAACATAGAGTATATGATCGATAAAATAAAATAAGTAGAAAAGAATGCGAGTACTAAAGTAGCTTGAAAACAAATTGATAACCTATCAAATAAGTAGAGTACTTTACTTAAAACCCATTTTATATAGTAAAATTGAATATGATATGATATAAATTTTAAAGTTAAGTTTTAATTGTTAGATAATCAAAACTAAAATTTAATAATTTAATTGCTGATTTATATTGCATCCAATTTAAATAGCAGTATTAATTTATTGGAGATTATGTTTAACTTATGTTGGAACTTGGAATTTGATGCGCCTAATGCTTAAATTAGTGGGGTAGTTAATCCATTTCGTATTAATCGAGGGACGATTATAATAAATACGAGTATTCATCCAATCATGTACTCCACATAGAACACACGGCGTAGATTATTTACCGACTGTACTTCCAAGGCATATTCTCGAAAGCCACTGTAATGTGTAAACCCAAAGCGATATATGTGAAAAATCCCTTCCGTATAAGCCAGTATGCGATCATTTTGCGTTTTTGAAATATCTTTGCAACAACCGTATTGTGGTCGTATCCGGTAATTCCTCAATTATCTTTGTGAAATTTGTCTGTTTTCTGATTGTTTTTGTGCATAAATGTGAAAATATGTGGATGTGATTCCGCTATACTTCGTCGATGCTGCTGCTGTTTTTTCCTTAAAGTTTTGGGGAACTTTATTTTTCTGGCGATCTTGATGTGCTAGTCCTTAATGATATATACAGAGTTTCTTCGGGTGCAAATACAGAGAATTGTTTCTGATATGGTCTAAATTGGAGAGCTTTAAGTTTGCATCTATTTGGATAAGAGGAATTTGAGGTGAACGAATTGAGATCTGTTGGTATTCCAAATGATTGGTGAATTTTCATTTGAACGGAATAGGGTGTGAATTGTTAAAGAGGTATTGATTTTGGCAGAATTTTGAACAGTTTATCGTTGGAGTTTTGACGAATTGGAGCTACGTGCTGGAAATTTAGGATTCCTTGGCTTGAAGTTGGGCATGAGCAAGGAATGTGAAATTCCTTTTATCATTTCGAGCCAAAGGACAGTAATTTGATGTCGTAGAGAAAGTTCGGGGTGATCTCAGCAAGCTTGGGCCAAAATCTTTTTGCCTGTTTAGCTGTTTATTTGGTGTCCTCCGAATAGGGTGAAATTTTTGAGGTTGCCTGTGATTGCCGATACATTTATGATGGATGAAACTTCAAGCAGTTTGAACTCATTGCCTCCATTCCTTGCCAAGACTTATGATATGGTAGAGGACCCATCAAGTGACTCTACTGTGTCCTGGAGTCATGGTAATAGAAGTTTCATTGTGTGGGATCCTCCAGAATTTGCAAGAAGTCTCCTGCCCAAATTCTTTAAGCACAGCAATTTCTCCAGCTTTATCAGGCAGCTAAATACATATGTGAGAATTTTGTTTCCTTTCAATTGTTTGAATAAACCATTGTTCATGTATTATTGAACTTAGTTGGTTTTCGTTCTTCATTCTTTTATGATCACCAGGGTTTCAGAAAAGTTGATGCTGAGCGATGGGAATTTGCAAACGATGATTTTGTTAGAGGTCATCCCCACCTTTTGAAGAATATCCATAGGCGAAAGCCTGTTTACAGTCACTCAGCACCAAATCTTGCCTCACTTCCTCCCCTAACTGACCTGGAAAGGAAAGGGTACAAGGAGGATATTGAGAAACTAAATTGTGATAAAGAATTGCTTCATGTGGAATTGCAGAGACACAAAGAGGAGCAACAAGTTCAAATGAGGGCTCTAACTGAACGGCTGAGAAATGTGGAACATCGGCATGCAAATATGTTATCATCATTGGCAAACACAGTACACGAACCAACATTTTCATTGGATCTCAAGACACAAGTGGATGTTCATCATAGAAAAAGAAGGTTTTCTAGAGATAATCACTTATGTGACGAAGCCAGCACCGAAGAAAATCTTAGGGCTTCTCAAATTTTGGCAGCTAAAAGTTTAGATGCTAATTCCCTGTTGACCTTGAACAAGGAATTGTTGGAGCAGATTGAGTCTTCTGTTGCATTCTGGGAGAAAATAGTAGTCGATGTTGGTGAAAGTTTGACCCAACCTCTTGATTCAATCATGAATGAATCAGGTTGTTGTGCACTAAGTCCCAGCAGCATATCTTACACCCAACTGAATCTTGATGCTGCAAGGCAGATGACTGAGATTGATATGAACGCTGAACCTGTAACTGCCAGTGTTCCAGAGGTACAACCTCCTGAAGAACAAGCATCAAACAATGCCCGAACAGGGGCCAATGATGTATTTTGGGAACAATTTCTAACAGAAAATCCAGGTTCAAACGAGTCTTCTGAATCAGTGAGAAAAGATGCTCAGGGCAAGAAAAATGACATGAAGCCAGGTGATCATGGAATCCACTGGTGGAGAACGAGGAGCGTAGATGACCTAGCTCAACAGTTGGGACATCTTACTCCTGCACAATGAACTTGACCTTATAGGTTATACGTTTTTCCTTTTTTTTCTTTTTTTTTTTTTTTTTTCAGTGGGTGCCCCTTTGATGTCTATTGTTTGCCCATAAATACTGAGGATGCATTGTTTTATGTGGTAGTAGGTGGTATATTGAATCCACTTTCTGCTCATTCTATATGCTATTGACTTGGGGAAGTCTTTGGTTTGTACACGAGTTACTAGGGTAATGACACCCAAACTTTTGTCTTTGCTGTGATGTCTCTACTTGTTGTATCATTACTTCATTGCAACCTTGATGGGGATTTTGTTGGGTTTCTTTACTCCCTTTATAAAATGTTTTTACTTCATGTACATGCATATTAATGACTATGACCCCAAGCCTAGTAGTGATGAGTTCAACAGAACTATCACATTCATTGACTGAATGATGCTGCTTCTGGAGCTGGAATGTTGGCTTTGTAGAAACTGTAAGGTATCTACTCCTGTAAATTTCACTCGCATGAACCTTAGTTTACTTGAGTTTTGTTTGACAAATTATTTATGTATGCGTATCCAGGTTTTGCAGGTTATGGCATAATGCCATAATCTATGTTCTGTAACCAACCATTTCATTGACATGGAACATGAAATATTACTCCTCACTCCATCAGTGTTGCATAATTGGATGTGATGTTGAAATATGTATCTTGTTCTGGCAAGGCGCGACAATGAATTATGTGGAGAGCTGATAAACTTTTTTGTGACACGCTAGAGCGTTGGCCATCAGAGAGTTCTAATTTATTGCATTTTGTCATTTATTGATTTCCACGATGCAAAATGCTCCATGATTTTACTCCCAACTGAATGTCCGAATCCCTTCTATTCACCTATGTGTTAGTATCCATGGAAATAGATCAGATAGTCATGCATATTCGTTTACTACTTAGACAAACGAGTCAATGTTTCGTTTCATCTGATTGCTTACATTTTAGTTACGCAGAATCATGAAAAAACAATTAACCACTGTGTTTCATGATAAATGTGCATGATCCTCATTCAGCTCAAAGCATACCTCCAGGAAAACCTTGATGATGAGATTATGGTGTCCATCACTGTTCAGTGTCAGGTAAGAAGCCAAAAGCTCTTGGAGCTCTTCAGGACGTCTGATACCTTTCTCATTGATCATTTCAAGCATTGAATCTCTGAAGTCCTGCCATGGGTTTGTTGAGGTCTTTATTACTGCAAAGCTATCAAAAATGGTTCTGCCAGGCATCACTTGTGCCTTTCTCTCCTTGTTTAACTTCATTCTTGCTTTCTTCATGTCCTTGAGCACTCTAATTCCGACTTCTGTTTGTGGTGAATAAGCTTTTCCCTGATTTTGCTTTAATTTTCTGCCTCGAGATTGCCTTCTTGTTGATGCAGATTTCCTTTGGATCCTTGCTGCTTTGGATTTATTGCCTTCAAAAATTTGCCTGTCTAATATCGAGGCTCTCTCAGGAGTCGAATTGCTCTCGTCTCCATTCAAATCTGCAAAAGCCGGCCCTTCCTCGGCTGAAGATGGACTTGAGTTTGAGAAAGAGAGATTCTGTTGCGCTCCCGAAGCAGCAATTGCTGAATCTGGTAACTCTGCTTTCCTCTCCATGTTTTTTGATTCTGTTGCAAATGTGTCTCTTTCCTCAGGGTTTGTAGGATTCGCTTTTCCATCATGAATCCCTCTTGCCGACCCTGCTTCCCTTCTCTTCACAACCTTGCGACTCCCTTTTTTTAGGAATCGACCATTCTCGTCTTTCTTCCTCCGAGCTGAGAACTCTGCTTCTCCATTCGGTTTCTGTCTTATAAATGCACCATTCTGCGACTGAACGCTGTCCTCATACTGGAACCGGTGCTTTTCTTTCTTCTTCTTCTTCCTATTGATGACACTTTGGTGCTGTTCTCTTTTTGGTATTTCCATTTCTCTCCGTGGAAGTCGAGACTCGTCCTCAGAGTCATCCTCCCATAGAAAGTTAACCCCAATCCCATTTCCACCTGTACTCTCACTGCCTTCAATTCTGTCTCCATGGAATGAAAGCCTCCAATATGCATTGTCATCCAAATCATCTTCCTCATCATCAAGCACGTAGAATTTCCCTTCTTTCCAACCTGGAGTTCTCAAGATAGAGTACGAAGATGGGAAATCCAGTTTACCCCTTTGTTTCTTGCTAACTGAATTTTGTGCATCAGGATTGCTGCCTTTCTGCTTGAACCTGGAAAACCAAGAACCTGGAAAAACTCGAGTCATTATAGAGGCATGTGTTGAAGGTGATGATTCCTTCTTCATTTTTTTCAAGTTTGTTTCTGGGTGGGTAGTTAAGTTTGCATAGTTCTTAAAAATCATCAAAGTTATATACTTACATATAAGGACTGTAAATAGTATACTGTATTTTGAGAAAAGAATAGACAATTCATTTCAAAAGAAAGGCCCGCCATAGATTTTGCCAGTGGGAACCACTTTTTCTCAAGCAAAGTCATGAAACTACTTTTTTTACCGCAATCATGAAAAGGGGACAGAGTTTTGGATTTTTTGGAGGGATAAATCAACATAAATGGCTTAACTTAAGCCATGCAATTCTCGAATCTAGTTAAAGTTTCACACTCAGAAAAATCCAAATTAGTGACACAAAAAGCTGGCTTACCTTGTAATTAATTCTCACTATTTGACAGACCAAAGATAGAAAGAAAAAGAGCAAAAGGAAACTTGTCTCACTTTATCCCTTTGGACCCTTCTTTAATTCAGCTCGAGCTTTGCTGCGGTAAAAGTTTCTAATCATTGAATAAATACATTAGATTTGATGTTTGCTTCGCTCAAAAAAATAAAAATAAAATTGTCAAGTATTTTAAGTTTTAATGCTTTTACAGTAGATAAATAGATAGATAAGTAAATTCTAGTTGTTGAATGGTCTAAATCATTCTGCTGGGCCTGCCTCCAGATTAGAACCATTCTAATGAAATCTTAAATCAAGCCCGAAGTGGACTATATTAGAATTCTCATTTCTAGGCTTTCAATATTTCTAGCCCGAAGTGGAGTATATTCTAATTTAGTGGATGCTTGCAACCCTCTGAAAATGTATCTTCAACCCTTTTGATATCTTTCTATACCTGTTATCTTTTTAAAAACCTTGATATACGCATAATAGGCACTAAATGCATGCAAGATTATAACATGACACTCTGTTCTGTATTAGACTAGTAGCAATCCGGGATGAGTAGGATTCGGTGAACCATACGTAAACCATCAATATTATTTTGCTCTATTCCTTACCATCGATGTACTATTGTTGAAGGAATGCTTACACTTGTCAAAGAAAAAACATACTGTTTTGTATTGACATTAATTGGAAAAGAAAAACCGTCTAACCCGTAAACTACTTTCTTAATGCTAAAACCACATGTAAACTTGAAATCGTGAATGCCAATTGTTTGTCCCCTTTTATGAATCTTGAAATCTGAGTTTCTGTGTGCGCGTCGTTGGTGTGAAGTCGTAACAACGTAAAAATAACAAAAATAAAGGACGCAGCGTTTGTTAACCCAGTTCGGTCTCACGACCTACGTCTGGGGATACCAATCCAGGCGACTTCAACTAACTATGAAAAACCCAAACCAATACAGACTCAATCTATCTTGCACCCAACATCAAACTCTAAACACTCTAGAACCCTTTCTAGAAGAACAACTCGTAGTCAGCTCTCTGTGTCAAATACAGCTGCAGGATGTCCAATCCTATTTGATGTAAACAAGATACAATTGATCTCTTACCGATCTTGAACGTTTACCATAGCATCGCTGGATTTTCCTTCATTAACCTTGAATTAATCTTCCATGCAATCTTCAAATAGATCAATCAAGTCTCTTCAAGAACCATGTAGAATATGAAACCCTCAATGATAAAAGATATAAACCATGTAATCTTGATCACTCAAGGTTTCCTAAAATCTGTAAAATATATCTCTGAAATCCCTTACTCAAAACTCTCAAGAATGTAATCTCTAAAATCAAGTTTGCAATCAACTAATCTCTCAATCTCATCAATGTATCAATCTTATCAAAACTAAAACCATCTGGAACTCTCAAGGACTCATGCACATATATATAGGAGAGTAAAATTCGTAATCAGCTGAAAATAACTCTTCCAATCAGTTAACATCAGCCAAAAATAACTGTCATAATAACTTCCATAAATCTGTTCAGTTTTTGTCGTCCTTGGGTCGTTCCAACTGCGTTCTGACGACACTGTTCATCTGCACAAAAAGCTTAGTGTGCTAACACCAATCACAATGATTGTCGAAACGAGAGAATGTGACATCTTCCCTCCTCATATCAATATTTGAATCAAAATCTTTGAAAGTGTTACAATTACAATGTTCACAAAGGTGACAACAAATGTTGTAAACCAAAAAACACAAACATGTGTACAGCATTTCAACAAAGCTACAATACAGGCACAGATATTGCCATCGACAGCCCTACATCACCCGCAAAGCTTGCCTCCACAGACGCAGCTGAATTCCCAGCAAATGCATACCCAACCCCTAAACCCCCCAAATGCAGGGAAGAAGCATTCTCACACCGTTGGAACACCCTCGCAAGCGACGCCGCCTTTCTCCGCGCCCGTTTCGTCCCCGTAAACAGCAATGCCTGCAGTAAACCAGCAAGTGCCGGCGCCCTCACCACCCTGTCCGTTGCATCAGCCCCACCGCTCCTGCATAACTCGAGCAGGGCAGCCACGGCATTTTCTTTCGCCCTGGGCGTCCCACATCGCATCATTCCGATCAGCCCCGCCACCACCGTTTCCTCCTTCCCAACCGATTTGGCTCCAACGGGCTGCCGCACGATCAACGCTATTGCGCCCGCAGCTTCTTCGGATACGCCTTCAGTACCGAGCGCTCGGACGAGCGCTGTCACCGCATTTGAATCGACCATTCGTTTGCAATTCTCGGTGTGTGTGGATAGGTTGAACAATGCCGTGACTGCATCTTTTTTACCTCTGGTAGTTCCGTTGGTTAGAAGCCCTGCTAGGGCTTCCAAGGCACCGTCTTCTTCCGCGATGCGTTTCTTGTAGGTGTGGACCGCGGAGAGACTGAATAATGTGGCCGCAGCATTTTCCCTGGCCTCGGCCGTGTGCCCATTTCTCAAAACGCCAACGATGGCGCCTAAACAACCATCCACGTCCATTATTCTGCTCTTGTTCCTATCGTAGATCGACAAGTTAAGCATCGCGGTGACGGAATTCTCCTGCGCGTACGCGTCTTCGGACAACAGCAGCATCTTCAGAAGGGGAATCACGCCGGCCTCGGCAATGCAAGCCCGGTTCGCCCGCCCTGTCTTCGCCAACAATCTAATCTCCCTGGCGGCCACCGTCTTCGCTCTTGTCGTACCATTCGCTAGCTGCTCGACAAGCAAACGCGCCGTGGCTTTTGTAGCTTCGATGGCCCCCCTGCACATTGGCACGGAGACCACACATTCGGAGTAATAATCGGTGTTCTCTGGGCGATCGTATGGAACCCCGTTCGCCATACACCATTGTGCGATCAAATTCCTCAAAGCTCGGTTCGGAACCAACTTAGCATGAACAAGCATCTGCCCTGTCTGAGGACATGTACAATGCCCTTCCTCCATCCATCTCCCGATCGAAAGGCGATCATACGTCTGTCCTGTTGACACTATTACTGGATCCTGCATCAAATCCAGTGTTATGGGGCAGCAGAAATCTTTCGGGATTGTGATGAAGGTTTCCGCAATTTCCTTGGTGATTAGCCTCTTCTTCATCGTCCTGCGTCGCCATTTCCCCAATTCGCCATCCTCGTCCTCGAAATTGAAGAGCAGGAACCTGCAGTACCTCATCAGAGCTACGAATCCATGTAGAACTGAGGCGGTAGGCTCAATATCCACTTCATGGTTCACAATCTGCTCCTCCAAGAACTCAATTTCAGCCCTACAATTCCTCACATTGCGAATTCCGAGATTTTGCACAAAAAATGTGTATAATTCATTCCTTTCAGGGATCCTACCATGCTCAAATTCATTCAAGAAACTGTAAAGCTTCAACCTTAACAGATCATCGTTCCTATTTACCAACAATTCTGACTTTTTCGAATGTTTTCTCAGCAATTCAACCTGTTCTTTCACATCCTGACACAGATTAAGTTCACTGACAGGAAAAACATCCAAAAGGGTCGAAATTTCCTGATTCAAATCATGGAAATGACTTGAAATGGAGTGATGCTGCAGCAACAACCACAGCTTACTCGACCCTCTCACATAATCGATCAAGATTTTTGACCTGTAAAGCAGGAGGTACAACTCCTTGAAGCATAGGAACGCCGTGGGAGTGATATGAGAAAATCCCAGTTCGCGAAAAGCATCGAGGAGGACAGAAATCACCTGGATTTTCCGAATTAAGGATCTGCAACTCTTGCCATGATGAAAAGACTGCGTTTTGCTATTTTGACCCGACACCAATTCGGTGGAAATTGCACAAAGGACTTCCAAGACGGCGGCACTTGGCAGATCCACCGGCGCCAGAAACGCCTCCTGCGACGGCGATCTCCGCCTCCTCAACGATGAAAATATCGCGGCGGATGCCATAAATTGCAGCAGAAATATACACAGAAAATTAATTTCTTGAAATGATAAAAAGAATGAACCAATGGAGTTCAAGAATTTTCAATTTCGGCTATTCATTGATTCCTCTAGGGGCGTCTCCTTTATGGCCATAAAAAAGAACAGGAAGAAAAAGAAAACTAGGGCTTCCGAATCCGCGTGCCGAGAAAATAAAGAAAAGGGTTTCGAATTCTAAGTTCCCACAATTACTCCAAAGTCGCTGATAGATGATGTGTTGAGTTGACTGAATTTTCTTTAATTCAGTTTTTTCCCATTTTATATTTTGAGCAGTCTCTGGGGTGTTCCACTGCTCTGCAGGGAATTCTACGCAGGCTGTTTGACAAGAACGTTGGGGCTGGGGGTGGAATCGTAGTTATCTACTGAATAAATTTCTTGTCCGCACATTTTTGTACTGCATTTTACAAAATTTTGAGAAGACGATTAGGGATGGTGATTAGCAGAATTAGGGTTTTTCTTAAGGGGGAGATTCTTGAGATGATCTGGACCGTTGGAGGAAGGAGTTGCAAAATAAGGGTAGAGCTTTATTTGGTGTTGATAGGCCAAGGAACTTACGAGATTTTCTACATTTTGTGGCTGGTAGCTGTCAGAAAATGGAATCTAATGGCTTTGACTTTTTTTTAATTATGTACTCGCATGAAATTTGGCCATTATTCCTTTTTGGGGTGTCCCATAAATTTGGCCATTTTTTATTTTTAGATAAATTAAAATAATATAAATTTGATTAGAATTTTAACTATTGTCAAATTACATTAAATGTGTTCACTTTTACTATTCTGCACAAATTCCAATGCACTTTTATTTTTCTACTCAAAGTCCCTAGCATTTCTTTAATTCTTAATATTTTAAAATTGGTACAAATAAAAATTATATAAAATATATATTATGAAACTACACGATTAGACGATTCTAATAAGATCAAACTTGAATATTTTTCTCTAATTGTATCATTACATAATATTAAATCAAAATTAAATAATAAACAGTATCAAAATTCATTAGAATCTTAAATACAAAATACCTACACCACTTTAACTACTAAACCCCACTACCTAAATTATCGTGGACAAAAAAGTAGCGAGGGAGTAATAATTACTCCTACTAGTGATTATCATTTCTGCCAGTAGATTTTTGCCCCGTCACCGCAGTTCCTTTTTCCTTGAAAGCAGATTACCAGAACATGAAATAGAAAAAATTGCTGACATTGTACCCAATTTCTCACATTTGTGTTTTAAATGGACAAAGCTAGGCCTTTTCTGAGTGTCTAATTTCCTAATGAAACTTGACCAACAATTTCACAATACTTTTTTATACCACTCACTAGTCACTACTCCATTTTTGTGGTGGGAATAAAAGCTGTTGAGTTTTGAGCCTTGCAAAATGTTGGTTGTTCAAATTTCTTCATTTGACTTTAAATAACAAGAACATGATGATACTTATAATAATAATAGTACTCCGGACCGTAATATGAAAAATGGGGTCCACGCAGACTGCACAGGTACAGGTTTTGAACGAGTGAAATTTTGAGACAACACGGCAAATGGGGGCTCTGTTGACACGTGGCATGGAGGCTGACGTGGTTGACGGGGGCTTGGGCTTGTCATCAATCGTCAATACAACTACAAAATGCACAGCCACCCACAGACCCGAATACCGCAGGCGGGGCACCCACCTCACTTTTTTTTTTTTTTTTTAAAACTACCGTATGTGATACCGACTCAGTACTGACTTCCCTACTCAGAACTCACCATTATTTGAATGTTGGTAACAATTACCGCGGTAAACAAACCAAGCTGCTCGGATCAACACTGTGCTCAAGTTTAAGTTGACCAAGTCAATCTTGTTAGATAGATGATGAATATGATGTGCGCATCCAAAACAAATTGGGTGATAGGTGGAATGACTCAAATCCATATAAACAGTGTGACATCCCAATAAATAAGCAATAATTCTAACAACTTTCATGTTAAATGAACTATTCAAGCTCAAACTTAAGCCGAAAAAATTTAAGTTCATCGAGCTTGAGTTTATATAATTTCTTATATCAATATGCTCGTTATACTTTACACTCAACCCCACTATTTTCGTTTACAACCCTAATAATAATGAAAACAACTCCATCTTTCTAACTCCTAGTATTTAAAAAATTTGTATAATAACAACATACACGTGCCAGGAATATAACTTAAATGGTTATGAAACTCTTAACCATGTATTTGTTTGTTATATATATATAGTTTGTTTTGTTGGGTATAATATTTATGAGTTGCAATGTACTCCTATATTCACTTTCAAGAAAAGAATTTTAAGCACAATTCATCATGGTAGCTTCTCGTTTTTCATAACAGTCCATTTGTGGCAATCTCTGACCTTTCTTTGAACGCTTCTCTCTTTATTACCAACCATAATAACAATAACAATTATAGTAATAATGACATTGAAACTATTTTTCGCAAGGAATGATCAAACTTATTTTGTTTTATCTTTATTTTTTTGACTTTCAGGTCGTTTTATTTCTGTAGAATTTTGTCGTGGAAATTGATACACGCAGAAGAAAATTCATCCACAACCTATTCAACTTCACTCTCATATTTATAATTAATAAGTGAAATACACGAGAAAATAAAATATACTATTATTAGCATTATTATTATTAGTACTAGTATTTTACCTCGGAGAATTACTAAGGAGACACCTTCCATAGCATACAGATTTCAGCAACGTTTGTGACCTTCTTGCTCTAATTTTCAAACGTGCAATCTTCACAAAAATAAAAATCAAATGCATAAATAAACTTAACCCAGAAATTTCATCAGCATTTTTTGTATCAGCAAATTGTAAATTGGACACCAATTTTACCTTACGACTGGACAGCCTAATTGGAGGGTTCCAGCAAAGCAATGTCTTTGATCTCGACTCCAGTTTCCTAACACATTCAGACAAACAGTAAATAAACATTTCACTGCATCAGTAATTACTTGACCAAAACGAAGGGATGCATACAGATTTTGTTGCTCCAGCTTCTGAGCGATGGAAAGTGCTTTATGCTTTAGCCATCCACTGTGCTGAGAAAATCCTTCTGTATGTTGCAGAATTATATGTGCCAAGGATACCTTGCTTCTTACAATACTGCGGCTTGGATTTCTGTCTCCATCGCCTTGTCTTTGATCAGTTTGATCCACCATGGAGGATGAATTTTCTTCGATTGGAATGCTTCCTGAGTTTGGGATAAGGGATAGTGGTGGCGCTACTGCTGGCTCGCATTTGATCTCAACTGTGACAGGGGATTTCAGGACTGACTCAAATGCTTGGACGATGTGAGGTTTGAAGTTTTCTGCTTCTGATTTCGTTGCTAGTGAATTGAACAGCAATAGCGCAGTTGGAGCTGCATAGTAAGTATGTCGAGTGGTTAGCAGATTTCAAGCGTGGCAATGTGGACATGGAAATTGTGTTCATGTTTTAACAGTACCTGTACCGTGGTTGAGCTCAACTAGCTTGCCTTCCTGAAGCATGAGCTGTTTAATGCTCCTTATTGGGATCTTTTCGATTACTTGCAACCAAATTTCTTCCAAACTGGTAGACAATTGAGGTTCTTTTGTATGGTAACTCCCTTTATTCGAACCAGTACCTGTGGAGGAACTTCTTTGCAAGTATTGTTGATCGGGAGCCAGCTGCAGGACTGCAGCTGTCAGCCAAGTTATTCTATCGTTGGATAGCCTCAGCTGCTTTTCTGCTTCAGACAGTGTTTTCAGCGCCTGGCGCAGTTTTTCCATGTCGGCTTTGGACACTGTTCAACAAGAAAATACTTAAAACATTACAGACTGAAACGGACACAAGAAGGTGTTGAAAATAAAAAGTGAAACTCACATCTTTGCTGCCGGAAAAACTTCCTGCCTTGCGTTTCTTTCAATACATCATAACTTCCAGCGAGAATATCGGTTATGACAGTGGCAAGTTGTGACATTAAGACCAATGGCTCGACACCGGATTCCATTATATCCCTCAGATTCTTCACCGTGTTCACAGTGTCAGCGGTTAGTGCTAAATCGAGTAGATCAACCAATTTCTCGTCTGAAATAAGCCCAACCTGCAATGCAACAAAAGAGATGCAGATCGACTTTACACCTTAGCAAACAAACCAAAAACAAATCCCAATTGGCAGAATGACAGTAATGTGAAACATGATCCAAAAAAAGGAAAAAAGTTTGAGTTTTAGCATATAATTTAATTCATTCACTATCCCATATAGCCTACATTAAGAGAAGTGTTCACAGTACATACCAGTTCTTGCACGAGACAGAGAGAAATTCGTTGCCCGAGTAAACTGAGCTGTTCCAAAGTCATCTCAGCATCCCTCAGAGATCCATCAGATCGTGATGCAATAAGCTTCAAGGCATCCTTATCGATTTCCAAATCTTCTTTTGCTGCTATGCACTGCAGCGTGTGCACAATGTCTGCATCTTTTAGTTTAGGGAAGTAGAATTTCTGGCACCTGGATATTAGGGCATGTGGCAGAACACCAATAGTTGAGCAAACAAGTACAAAAACGACCTGTCTGGGGGCTCGATCAATAGCCTTCACTATTGCGCTCCAACAGTCTGTGGATAAGCTATCACAGTCATCTAATATGAACACTCTGTAAGGAGAATGATGGCGAGAAGTGATCATATTGCCAAAATGCTCGATTACATCAAAGTCAAGATTTTGAACTGGGCTTACTTCCATCACATTTTTGCCCTTCCCTGCGTCCTCTGCAATGCAAGAATCACATGATCCACATGGTTTGGGGCTCTCTGGAGACTGACAGTTTAGAGCTCTAGCAAATATTCGAGCACAAGTTGTTTTACCGGTCCCATGAGGCCCATAGAACACATAAAGCAACCCTACTTTCCTTTTCATGATAGCATTGGAGAGTGCCTGTGATACCAAGTTCTGCCCCACCAGATCACTGAATGTCCTTGGCATGTATTTCTGGGTCAGATTTTGATGCCTGTAAGTTAGTTGTCTCTGAAGTTTGCGCTTGTCATTGGATATACCTTCTGATGCAAGATCAGAGTCGATTTCCCTCAGAAGGTCGTCAGCCGAAATGCCTAATTCTTCCAAATAAGTTTGGACTCGAGCATTGTTATTGATACTCCCTTGTGATCGAGCAACATCAAGCAGTAGAGGTAAAACTCCAGGCACATCGGAGACAGCCCTCCCAGGGGCAAGAGGACCTTCTATCCTTAATTGTGGTTCAGACAAGTCACAAGTTTCGCTGCGGCCATCTCTATGATGGATCCTGGACCGATTCCAAGGACTGCTACGCCCACCTTTACCGGAGATGCTCTGATTGCTGCATACTCTAGGTTGGACTCCCTTTGACAGGGGATGTCTCGGTGGATCTCTGCCATGGGAAAATGAATTAGATGCCACTGACATTTCGTTTAGAGCTTCAGCATCCAACGAAGCTAAGGATGAGCGATGCCTTCCTGTACCCTGAAATTTACCACTTTTTACTTGGGTGATATCATTTCTGTTGCTATGAATGCTCCTTTCAGCTTCTCCAACACTCCGTTTAACTTTGGAGCGCCGCCCTCTATAGTTACCATACAAAGCAGCATGATGACTCTTAGATTGGATGCCTTTTACCTGGCCAGAGTGAGCCTTAACAATCCCATCTCGTCCATAATCTCCCCTTTCCTTGACACCCTTGTTTCTCAATTCAGACCGCCCAGACACAATGTACTTCCCCAAATCAATCCCATCTTTGGGGTACCTGTCGTTACAACACATTCCATTGCTTTCTGGAAGCCATCCACTTGCCTCTCCTTTGTCGACTCTTCTACGATCATCAACCCCATTCTTCCTGATATTGTTTCTCCCGCCCTTTTCTGATACTCTCCTCTCTTGAGGGAGCCTCTCCGACATTCTTGGACACTCTTTGGGATGCTGCTCTACACCAAGTGAACGGGTACCATTAACCAAAGCATCCCTTTCCCCTCTTGTAAGAAGCACATCAATACCAGCAGTAGAATTATGCCATGAGAGTGGACTAGCAGAAGGGTCCTTCAAAGGCCTTGACCTCTGGAGGGCAACGAGGTCCCTCATCAGGGCCTTATCCGCCAAAATTCGCCTATTCTTATGCACATGGTTCTTCAAATGAATGCAATTAGTCAAGTGTATGTGATTGCTTAAATGATCCCTTACACTATTCCCATTCACATCCCTAAGTACCCTCTCCCCAAAACCCTTCTTCATGTCCCCGACACGCATTCAGAACCCGGCTAATCGAGCAAAATTTTAGGGGAAATTCTACCAAAAAATTAACTCAAACACCATCTTCCTTTCTTCCTAACTACCTTTCCCCCACTCAACAGTGCATATGTGTAAAGCATTTTAACAAACAGTTCCCAAGCATATCAAAGGCGCATACCGTATTCGAAATCGACGGCGGGAAATTCCTATAGGAAAATGGAAGCTGGGGGGGATGAGAAAGGCAACATTTTCACCTGAATCTGCATCATTAATTATGCTACTTTGCAAATGTCAGATCCCTTTCTCCAGACTTGGGCATGAATTCCATGGAGCAATAATGCTGAAAAGTGGAAAAAAAACAATACTGGGGGTAACAATGAAGCGGATAACAATTAACAGGAGTAATAGTGTTTCATTACAGAGAGAATATAGGAATGTTAGCAAAGGACGAAACTGGATTATAAGCCAAAGCAGAGGGAACAATACGTACAGTTTTTGCAGTGGAAAGAGAACGAGAGGCTAAGAAAACGATGCTGACAGATTACACATTTGAAACAAGACAGAGAGTTAAAACGGTAACAAAGACAAACGGTGAGTCCGTCAGTAAATATGACTACATGGAGTGGTTTTCACTGTCGGTAAAACAATTAAAAATAAAAAAACATTGAACTTTTTGTGGGACTGAATTGTGGAGTGACGACCCAAACCCCAAACCCAATCCTGATATAAAAAGCTACCGTTGAGGTCGGAGTAGGGTAGTGACAGACTAATTGGGAATGGTGGGGAAGGGGGAAGTTTTTTTTTTTTGGAGGAGCCATTGAAGGCCTGTAAAGGGGTGGTGGGAGCCCATGCCACACAATTACAAAGGGGAATTAAAGGGAGGGATAGGGGCCGGTGGGAATCGAACCTCCAACCTTCCGTTGGAAGTCAAGGGACTTAACCGCTTGGGCTAGGTCCTCATCCCAGGGAAGGGGAAGTTAGATTCTGGTTGTCTGATTTATTACAAGCAACTGAAAAATGATTGTACAGTGTCTTCATACTTGCATCAGGCCATCAGGGATTTTAATTATTACTTTCCTCCGTCTCATTGTTTTTGTTACATTGGCTTTCAACACGCATGCCGAGACACATTTTCAACGGTTAATAACTTAAATTGTGTACAACGAAAAATTATAAAAAGTTGATTGTCCAAAACTATAAGATTAGACGAATCTAACAAGATCTCACTTGACTATGTTTTTTCTTACATAGCTATATTAAAAATTTGAATAAAATTTAAACAATGAATAGTGAAAAAAAACTCTCTGTAACAAAAATGTTGAGACGGAGGTAATTAATTGTATCTACATTCTACAGTGATATATGTAGAGAAGAGAAGGCATCTGGTTCACCCTTAAGAAGATACTACTATTACGGTAGTAATAAAAAAAAAAAAAAAAAAAAAAAAAAAAAAAAAAACTAGAAAAGTAAGAAAAATTTTGAAGGGAAAAATAGAGGCAATGAACTACTGAATTTACATAACGATTTTAGGTAGAGAAAAAGAATAGAGGAAAATGACTTCATTTAATTTGAGGAAAACAGCCCGTCAGACTTGAATGAAGTACAGTAAGTAGTATTTTTCACATGACTATAGACTAGTACTAGTAATCAGCAGGTGACAGCTCACTGGTCACCCATGAATGTGGGTCTACCCCCATGTCTCCACCTCATTTCTCAATGAGGTGCCTCTATCTACACCAAAACATTACTACTTCTATATTCCTATGTAGAAGAAGTACTAGACTACTAGTTGTATTTCTCAACTTTAAATAAAATTGGAGCAGTAGATTATGGGCCAATTGAAGCTCCTGCTGCAAGAACATCGAGTAATTGTCTATAAATTAAATGACAAACATTTATGTCTTTGTGTGTTTTCTGTGATCACATCATGGAGCTAATTAAATACTACTATCATATACCAAAACCAAGAGAAATAAATTTTATTCATAAACCATACATAAATTTCAGAGGTCTAAATGAGATGGGCACCGCTACTTGGCTAGGGGAGCACGACAATTCCATCAATGAATATATATTACTACTACCCAATCATATAAAGTAGATTAACTATCCAGGACTAAATTAAGTACTGTAGAGTGCATAGAATAAAAGCAAACAGTGCATCATGGCTTGTCTGTTACCTTACAGAAACAACCATAAATAACCTAAACACAATTCCACCCACACATTTCAATGGCCCACAAAATTGTAGGGACCTTGGAAGCTTTCAAATATTATGGCTATGGCCCTCTCCTCATATTCTAACCACAATTTTTTTCGTTTTATTTTGAAAGGTTCAAGAAAAATTCAGGTTACTAAAATAAATGACATCTGTGCAGCAATATTCATGTATGTCTAGATTAAATTTCAAGTGATGAGAATAAAGTTGATCCAAGCACAAAAAACAAGTCATGTTCATGAACCTATGAAACATCAAACTCTAGAGCTATAAAAACCATAATGTCTTGATGCTTACAACATGTGCTTGGTTGTCGTTTCATTCCATGGCTATATGCAAAGCATGTACAATGAAATAAATATTACTATTATTGATGAGCTCGGGAAATTAAAAGAAGTCAAATTAATTTATTTTCAAACAAAAACATGTCTAGCAATTTGAATGCTGGTAACAAGGTGTTAAATTCAGGTTTCCAATTATATATAGCATCGGCGCAATCAACGATGGCCTGCAGTCTGAAGTGCATCCCAGAATTTTTAGGACACTGGAGATATATACTTAGACCTCAATATATATAGGACAAATTAAGTTTGTTCAATTTGGTGGTAGTGATTTTAATTTTCAACGCTTGAGAAGGTAATAACTTTCAGGTACTCCTACAAAATTGATTGGAAATGGTAGTGGTATTTCTATTGAATTTTGATAGCCTCATATTTTCAGGTAATAAATTATATGTCTAAATGTCACTTGATTCAAACCAAGAGATAGTATGTCTCAGCATCTCTCCATCTGTCCAACTCAATTTAGAACAAACATTCACTACAGCTGAATTTATCATCCACCTGAATACCATACTACATCATAAAGCTAAGCAAAAAATCTGCATGTTTGCTTATTGTCATTGAACGCAACACATAAATATGCTCGCCAAGAAGATCAAACAATAACTAGACCTAAAATCTGCATACACCGAATGTGAAGCCTCATCAGTTTCTATGGACCCTCGAATAAGTTCAATCGAAACAAATGAGAACAGATAACGACAAAGGGAAGAGAAGACCATGGGGAAACCGATCACTTCTTGTTAAGACTTAATTAAATTGCCATTTTTATCATGATATTTGGTATTACATATTTTATCACATTTTCATTTAATTTCAATTTTATTGTTTATAATTGTAGTAAGATTTTGTATACTATTTAAATTACTACAAGTCTAGTGAAAAATAAAATTAATTATACTATTATAAAATTGAACGCTGATTTAATATATGAAATTTGAATCTCATAATTAAATTTTATGGTTTGAATAAAATCCATGATTTACATTAATAACTCAAATCTATATATTATTAATACCATTAGTGGTCAACCAAGTCAACATTTAACGTGGTGTCTCCATTCTAAATTTCCAATTTTTATAGATTTTTGCATTTTTTTATTAAATTTAGATTTTTGCATTTGTTATGTATTTATTATTTATTTATGTTAAAATATATATTGATTTGGATATGGAAATCCTAACTTTCATTTTTTAAAAGATATGAAATTATCAATTTATATGAAATTCCCACAATTTCCGATTATAAAAGATTTGAAATTTAAAATTTTGTATATTTGCATTTATTTATATTAGATTTTGGTTTTTTATTTATTTATTTTAATTTTTTGCATTTTTATTACAATAATTTTTATTTTTACCCAATTTTCAATTTTTAAAAGATATAAATTTTTTAATTTATATGAAATTTCTACAATTATTAGCTTTTAAAAGATTTCAAATTTCAAATTTTGAATTAAATTTTTTTATTTATTTTAGATTTTTGCATTATTTTATCCCACAATATTTAATTTACCCAATTTTTAGTTTTAAAAGGATATGATTTCGTAATTTATATGGAATTCACACTATATCAGTTTTAAAAAGATTATTTGAAATTTGAAACTTTAATTTTTTCATATATTATTTATTTATTTTAGACTTTTGCATTTTTTTTATTCCCACATTGTTGTTTATTTGTTGAGCCTATAAATACCACTCATTCTTATGCGTACAAGTTCCTATAATAAAATTATATATATATATATATATATATATTTGATATCTATATATTATTAATACCATTAGTGGTCAACCAAGTCAACATTTAACGTGGTGTCTCCATTCTAAATTTCCAATTTTTATAGATTTTTGCATTTTTTTATTAAATTTAGATTTTTGCATTTGTTTTGTATTTATTATTTATTTATGTTAAAATATATATTGATTTGGATATGGAAATCCTAACTTTCATTTTTTAAAAGATATGAAATTATCAATTTATATGAAATTCCCACAATTTCCAATTATAAAAGATTTGAAATTTAAAATTTTGTATATTTGCATTTATTTATATTAGATTTTGGTTTTTTATTTATTTATTTTAATTTTTTGCATTTTTATTACAATAATTTTTATTTTTACCCAATTTTCAATTTTTAAAAGATATAAATTTTTTAATTTATATGAAATTCCTACAATTATTAGCTTTTAAAAGATTTCAAATTTCAAATTTTGAATTAAATTTTTTTATTTATTTTAGATTTTTGCATTATTTTATCCCACAATCTTTAATTTACCCAATTTTTAGTTTTAAAAGGATATGATTTCGTAATTTATATGGAATTCACACTATATCAGTTTTAAAAAGATTATTTGAAATTTGAAACTTTAATTTTTTCATATATTATTTATTTATTTTAGACTTTTGCATTTTTTTTATTCCCACATTGTTGTTTATTTGTTGAGCCTATAAATACCACTCATTCTTATGCGTACAAGTTCCTATAATAAAATTATATATATATATATATTTGATAGTGAGGGTTGATTCTTTTTTCTTTACGTTGTGGAACTGAGAAAACATTTATTGATAATTTATCTAGAAAATATTATGTTTAGCCTTTCATGGAAGATGTGATATTGTGCTGCCGGTAGCATCCAGTGGAATATCACCCCTACTCCTTCCAAGAGGTAGAACTACTTCTAGATTTGTTATTCCACAAGATTGTGATGAGAATTTTACCTGCAAAAAACTTATCCTAGAAAATTATTTAACCTCTATTCTCATTAAAACAAAGCTTATTATTTGGGATGAAAATTCTTGATTGGTAGAATGATTATGAGCCCGTCTGAATTAACCAAATTCCCCATTCGATTTCGGAGGAAAACATTCCCACCCGCATTTTGTTTTACTATGAATACTAAAAAGTAGTCAATTTCAATATTTAAATAAGGTTGAACTCTATTTTCAATAATCAGTTTTCAACCATATGTCAGTGATATATTGCAATATCTCGTGTCACTGGAAAGAGAAGACTCCAAGTATTAATATGTAATTGATATGGATTAACTCAAAATACTACAATAAATATTGTTTACAATGAAAATTATATATCACAAAAATTTGCACAATGGTCATGATAATTGGTAAAGCTGGTATTGATATTGGAGATGTGCAATTAGATATTACATTTCCATTAGCGACAATTGATGAGTGTATTTATACAAATATAAACTGCACAACTTCAAATCCAGACATTTTGAAAGATAGTGTTATACGAATCCCTACCAATGAGATTGTTTCGTACAATCAATGATTATATCATGGAACTTATGCCTGCAAATAAAAATGTATACTTCCTCCATTTTTTTAATCCTTGTTTCGGACCCAAAGTGCACACAGTCTAATGCACATTTCAAACCCTTAATAACTCAATTTCGGTACAAGTAAAAATTTTAAAAGTTTGATATTGAACAACTACAAGACGAGACGAATCTAACAAGATCTCACTTGGCTATATTTTAACTTGTATAACTATGATAAAACTTTAAGTGTGAACAGTAGCATAATTGCCAATGGGGCAAGAATTTAAAAATGAAGGGAGTATATATAAGTTCTAACAATATTTGTCAAGAGGATGAAATCTAAATAATGCCAATGAATAAATTTCATTGGAATATCTAAATACGATCAATTGTTCTGAATTACCGAATCAGGAAATATAGTTGAATGAGGGTTAAATAGTAATGCTTTTAGTAATATGGATCCATCAAATAAATTATTCAATGAAAGTATATTGATAGTAACCAATATGCGGAACCATAAAATTGAAGTTAAACTAACTCAGCTTGCGAGAACCTTGAAAGTAAAAAATTATTGATTGGTAGAATAATTATAAATTTATCTAATTTAACCAAATTCCCAATTTGATTTCAGACGAGAAAACTTTAACTCGCGGTTTGTTTTGTTATGGTTATTAAAAAATGTCAGTGTCAATCTGTAAATAATGTTGGACTTTATTTTTCAAAACCAGTTTTTAGCCATGAACAGTTATGTTGCAATATTTCGTGTCACTAACAAAATGTAGCTCAAAGTAGTAATATTGAATTAAGAATGATTAACTCAAGATACCGCAAGAAATGTTGTTTATAATAAAATTTATATATGACAAAATTTGCAAAATTGATACTTGATGTAGCTGATGGTAAATCCGGTATTGATTTTTTTGTGTTACAAAGCCGATATTGATTTAGAAGATACAATCAGATATTTTGTTTTATTTTAATAACTAAATAAAACTTTATGGTATAAGCCCCTACCAATAAGATTTTCAGCAATGAAATTTTCAACAAATCATGATGGAATTTTTTATATTATGCTTAATAGTTATATTTAAATTTTATTTTATTTTAATCTTAATTTCAAATTAAATAAAAATATTATTTTAATAATTATTTTTATTGATTTATTAAGTTTGTACTGGACAAGCCACAAAAGCTAAAGAAGACGGTATAATTAAATTATATTATCATTACTCAAAATCATTACACATTTTTCATTACTCAAAATACAATTTATTATTATTTTATATAATATAAGTATATGTATTATATAAAATATATAATTATGCCCGTCGAGTCTCGACGGGTTACTTACTAGTCAATGTATATGTAGAACCAATACACAAAGTATATATAGTACAACTTTCTCTAAGGGAAAAATGCTGATCGAACTCAAGAAATATTTATTAAAATATTTTTTATACAATAGCGTAAAATAAAATAATGTTTAGTCTTGAAATTTTTACCCTTTAAATAATTTATATGTGCCAATAAATATATATATATATATATATATTTGTGTATATTCCATTCAAGGGCAAAAAAAAATAAAAATGCAATAGTTGCGCAAAAAAATAAAAATGCAATCTTCGGCCTGTTAAGGTCGACTTTGTGTACCCACATACATGGCCACATTGGGTTCAGCTATTGGGAAAATAAGCCCGTTAAACAACCTTGATAGGCCTATGGGCCTACTCTGGATGGGCCCATATGTCCAATGTCCACTTTGGGCCCAAATAATTTAATTAATTATAAGTATTTAAATACTACTTCCCTCAGTCCCTCTGTTCTAATTTATTTATCACAACTGAACTTGCATATTTGTGTCGTTCCAATAACAAATAAATTGAAGCAAACAATAATCTTTAGTAGTAAAATTTACCAACAGTTAGCTTAAGTGGATTGGAGCTCTAGTCAGTAGTCACAAGCAAGGACTCAAGTTCGAGCCTTGTATATGCAAAAAACTGCTTTGGGAGAAACGCCCTTCATTGCCCATGCAGACGATCCTCGAGGGATTAGTCTTGGATCCTATGTGGCTTGGGGATACCCGTAATTCACCAAAAAAGAAATTTTAGTAAAATTTAAAGTAATTATTTAATGAAGCACAATTTTTTTTAAAGTAACGTAAGCATTATGTATAGGGGAAAAAAAAAAAAAAACTTTCGATAATAAGTCACACGCACATATCTAGAGTATGAAGTTTATTTTCTTACAATGTGTATATTGTAAAGAGCATTATGAAGTTTTTTTTACAATGTGTATATTTTCTTATGAAGTTTATTTTCTTACAATGTATATATTGTAAAGAGCATTATGTGTCTATTGAGTATGATTTTTTTTTTTTATATAGCTTGAACAAAAACAACATACAAACTACCTTTGATGTGGGTTTTAGAATTTATGTTCAGTTCACCAACTCACACTGTAAAGAGAAAGAAGTAAATGAATTGGTAGAAAGGGCTAACATAGCAATTCACAACATCGTACATTACTTTTTCGACACCAGTAAAAATTCAATCGCAGATTTGGTGTAGATGGAAACTTATTGCTTGCCGTGAAAACAAACCCATGTCCAAAATTGTGAAGCAGAAGCTGAATAATACAGTAGATTATTATTATTATCCTTATTATTATGGTTATTATCATTACAAATGTTGGTGGAAGACTTTATTCTCACGTTAAGTATGAGCATTTACAATCACTCTTATCCTCATATTATCTCCTCTTAATCTTTGGGGTTCCCACATTTCAATTTGACTTGCAATTTGTTTGAGTCTTAGTTTATACAAAAGGAATATGGAACAATAATAATACGCATTCATTGTTAGATAGGCCATGCCATGCCTGCCACACAATTTTCATTTAATTATTGGTCAACTTTTTGGAACACTACAGCCTCTAGAATTTTGAATTACTAAAAGACATTTCATGTAGGAAAAACTTGATGTCTGGTAATGATGGCTATAGCACCAAAATGGATACTAGGATTAGTCCTATTTGTAGTACATTATTTATGTTATCTTAAGTAAATTTTGTTTCTAACATTCAATTAATAAAAATAACATGTCCAGTTTTTTTGGAGGAGCCATTGAAGGCCTGGAAAGGAGTGGTGAGAGCCCATGCCACACAATTACAAAGGGGAATTAAAGGGAGGGATATGGGGCCGGTGGGAATCGAACCTCCAACCTTCCGTTGGAAGTCAAGGGACTTAACCGCTTGGGCTAGGTTATGCGCATGATAAAGACCACGGTAAGTTCATAATGACTTTTTTAAATGGTAAGTACATGCTTACCTTCTAGGAATTTGAACCTTGAGAACAGGACACTAACCTTTGGAGACATTAAGACAAAGTGCCCAGATTCAAATCGCAAGTGAACAAACCCGCAATATATATTAGTACATAAAAGAAAGTGGTGCTTTAATTAATTGGACTAATAAGTTAATACTACTGTACTAGTTATATCAGGACAATGAGTTTTTTTCCCTCATCTTGGGATATTGCCAAAATATGTGGCTACATACATATGATAGGGGATGAAAAAGAAGACCAACACGAAATGCAAACCACACAATAACCACTTTTTAGAAACCTGTCCATGAGATGTTGGTGTGCTTGCGTCTTTCTCAATAGGAAGATGAATTATGGACCAGTTCACTGACACACACACACACACCTAAAAAAAAAAGATGAAGACTGTCGTATGGAGTATAATATTGGGGATTCATGAGAAATCACTTTCACCAATTGTTGGTTGCATTGCATGTACAGCAATGTGTGTACACAGCTACATGCACGCAACTTAAGACATTGTTTTTGCATCTCTCTCAAAAAGGGGGAAAAATGAAGTATTGTTTTTGCATTGCATCTGCTATGGATTGGCAATGTTCATTGATCTCATTCTCATATGCCATTTTTCGTTTTCTGCCAGACAAGACCCATGCCTTGTTTTGGACAATGCACCAGGTCAGGTACACATAAATCCCAATTTTTTAAAAGAGCATAGTATTCAAATTTAAACCGCAAAAGTGGAAAATTGGGCTACATTCCACTACATGCTCTTTTATTTCAACCATATTTTATTGAATAATCGGGGAAAACATACTGCTCCTACTTGCTTAGTAGCAAAGGGCCTACATTGGCATCACCTTTATTTCTTTATGCTGGCAGGGTATGCAAATCATCATACTTAAATATTCTAGTACTATATATATATATATATATATATATATATATTTTAATAAAAAAAAGGACAAAAAATAATACACATATTTATGCAATACACTTTATTTTATGTCATTTAGTCTTCTTTCTAGCCTGTGCATGATGGAAGAATAAGAAATGTACATATATAGTTGTTGCCAGTTTGCAACGAAGAATGGGACTTGACAGGTACATTTACATGCAGACATGGATGGATTCCTATTTCCTTTAGCTACTAGTAGCTAGCTTTATCATTTTTTTTCTTTTTTTTTCTTTTTGGTCCTTCAGAAGTTAAGCTGACAGGCTCATCAATCCCTCATTCTTTCCCAATTATTGTCAAGTTCCTGTTTACTGCTCTTCCTTCATTCAGTCATTTTCTCAAACTCATCTGCATTCCGCCCCCACCAACCCAAAAGAAATATACTACTACATTTTGTAAAATAGGAGTGACTAACAAGCCCTTATCATATTAACTCCAGATAAATCACAGGACTCAAGTGGGAGGAAAAGTAGCAATTAACAAATAAAGACTGGCACTGTGGATGCATCATTATCATAAACAAGGGTGCATAATTCAAAGGGAAACGTACCTGTATGGTCTGGGTAGGTAGAGCCAGCCAATGATAAAATACACCTGAGAATTCTCATGCCTGTTGAGTATTGGCGAATTGCTCTAGGGACATAGGTATAATGATGGTTAATAATCTGTGCGCATGCACAGAATATGGTGTGAACTGTGAAGAGTGAACCTTTATTTATTTATTTCTTAATTTCCCGCCTTTAGATCTTTAAGCCAAACCTTGTCTTTAAACTACAGTGTGAAACCTGAGTCTCTGCTTTTACTTTCTTTGGCTGGTTCTTGTGTCTTCTCTTTCATAGTCAAGAATTGTCTGTAGAGAAAACACAGACAGAGTACAGGCCGCTCTTTATGTTGGCTTCTTTGGTCTCAATTCCATTTCTTTGGTTCCAGTTCACACCTGCAATTCTTTTTCACTTACAGTTGATCTCCAAGTTAGTAAAATGGATTCGAGTTCGGGCAGGACAAGCAAAGGCAGCAGCAGAATAGCAAAGACATTTCAGAGAGTGATTCACCTTAAATCAGGGGGGAGGAGCCGATCAAATTCTGCATTTTGCCTGCTGATTCCTCAGGAAAACCTGAGGTGCTGCGAGTCTCATCAATTTGAGAAAGAAGATGCTGAAGAAGCCAAGGAGGAATACAGGAACAGGGCTGCAATGGAGGCCTTCATTGCCAAGCTTTTCGCCACGGTTTCCGCTGTGAAAGCAGCTTACGCAGAGCTTCAAATGGCCCAGTTCCCTTACAACAATGAGGCCATACAGTCTGCAGATCAAGCTGTTGTAGATGAGCTAAAAGCACTCTCGGAGCTCAAGTACAGCTTCCTCAAGAGACAGATTGACTCCTCACCGCCACATGTGACGCTGATGCTTGCAGAGATTCAGGAACAGCAGTCTCTGATGAAGACTTATGAGATCACTATGAAGAAAATGAGGCGTGAAATTGAGAACAAGGAGACACAAATTGGGAATCTGCAAGAACAGCTGCAGGAAATTATGCAGCAGAACAAATCCCTCGAGAAGAAGCTCAACGCTAGCGGATCTTTCTCAATTCTCGACAATGTTAAATTCTCTGACCAAAATCCCAAGAATTTCATCCTTGTTTTGCACTATGCTTTGAGATCTGTCCGCAATTTCGTCAAGCTTTTGATTCGACAAATGGAGGCCGCCAATTGGGATATCGAAGCTGCGGCAAATGCGATACTTCAGGATGAGATATTTTTCAGCAAGAGAGATCACAGAGCTTTCGCGTTTGAATCATTTGTTTGTAGAGAAATCTTCGCCGGATTCAACGATCCGGGATTTTCATTGCAGGCAAATGATTCGTCATGTCCAAGTGAAATTCATCAGCGTAGGGTTTGGTTCTACGAGCAATTCAGGAAATTGAGAGCAGCCAGTGCCGGTCATTTCCTGAAATCAGATCCAAATTCACTGCTGGGAAAGTTCCTTAAATCAAAGTACCTTCAATTGGTCCACCCGAAGATGGAATTCTCCTTCTCGGGGAATTTAAACCAAAGAAAAATGGTGAATTCAGGGGAATTTCCGGATACTGATTTCTTCAAATCATTCGCCGAAATGGGGAGGCGAGTTTGGCTTCTCCACCGCCTCGCATTCTCCTTCAATCACGATGTCAGTATCTTCCAACCCAAGCCGAACTCCAAATTCTCCGAAGTATACATGGAAACAGTTACGGACGACGTTTTCACCTCCGCGGACTGCGCCACTGGCCTCCGTGTCGCGTTCACGGTCGTTCCAGGGTTCAATGTCGGGCGCACGGTAGTACAAAGCCAGGTATACCTCCTCCCGCCAAATTCTCCGGCCAAAAGCTAGCTAGGGTTTTCCGTAGACACCCCAACACCACAATTCCATGGAGCTAGGGTTAAAAGGTCAAACCGAAAACCAAATCACCAAATTCAACCGCAGTCCGACAACAGTAAATCGCCATTAAAGTAGTAATGTCGGACCCCACGGATAGAATTCAAAATCGCAAAAAGATGGACCATAGCGTAGCAGTGTTAGTTGTAATTATCGGAGGAGGGAAGGCGATGGCGGACAAAAGGCAAAAAGTGGGCGGTCAGATGGTGGGGACGCTGCGCTTCAAAGATTGTACTCTACTAGTAGTATATAAGTATGGCGTACACAAGAAGAGGGCGGTGGACCTACGTGCCGCGTAGATTTTTCTTTTGTGCTCTTTAATGTGAAAGAAGAAAAGACAGATCACCGCCTTTTCAAGTTGTAGCAAATGTAGTAGTAATAATAATCTTATAAGTCATCATTACTGAGAATAATCTCTTGTAGTATTTGTATATTGATTATTTTTCTTTCTAAAAAATTTATTTATCATATCGTGTCTGTATATACGAGGCAAATGAGAGTAACATGGTTTTTCTTTTTTAGCAAACGATGGCCTCGGCTCCTCTTACCCTCGAAAAAAAAAGGAAAAAAAAAAGAAGGTCCTTCCAATGAGTTTAGTGGATATACCTATATAAAAAACAATTTTTATTTAATGTGATTTTATATGATTGTCTTTTGCACTGGATCTGGAAAAAAGGTACACATGGTCCTTTTTCTTTTCCATTTTTCTAAATTAGTCCTTTACTAATTTTTTTTACTCATTTAGTCCTTCACATTTACTAATTATATCCTATTTAGTCGTTTTTTCACTAATTGTATTAATTAGCCAGATTGGCATTATTAATCCCTCTTTAAATTTCGTCAAAAAAGGTGAAGAGAGGGGATTTCAGTCCGGCTGTCTTCTTTCTTCTTTTTTAATTTATTCAGTTTTATCTTTTTTGACTTTCACAAATCTAAACGATATCTGAAATCTTTACACTCCTTTACAAACTGCAACCGTAATAGGTACTGTGCATATTGCGGTTGAATTCGTCGAATTTGCAAACCGCAAATGATGTCTAAAACCTTTGCACTCTTTTCACAAATCAGTAGAATTTGTCATATTCGAATTCTATGTCCAGGGATTATCATCAAGGAATTTTCGATTTCTCGAATGGATGCGAGAGATCGCAGCCGGAGCAGTGGCAGTAACAGGTAGAATCCGCTGGAACTCTGGGGTCTAAAACGGCACGTATGTTGTCCGAGATGTTAAGTTTTGTTGTCCGAAATGTTAAGTTTTCCGTCAGGCGACGACCGGAGACCGCCACAGAATTGCTTGAGAGTTAGATTCTGCAGAGCAATCGAAATTCGAGAAGCGTGCCGCCGGCGAATTGGTTCGAGCAGCGGCAAGGGATGGAGGTGGACACTAATTTGAGGGATTCCAAGAATCATCATCAGATTTCAAGCATTAATGACGGCGCTTGAAGAATATGAAAGTCGAATGGTTGCAATCAGGGATGGTGGTGGACACTAATACAGCGCCTGAAGCATTAAATTTAGGGGACTCCAATCTCCTGAGAAATTCAAAATACAACAAGGCAGGCAGCAGCATTGGAATTGCTTGAAGAATTTTGCAGCGTCGATCGGTGTCAATTCAAGAGGAACAAATTCAATATAAGAACACCAGAAACCCTAATTCAATGCTTAGTTTATTAATAAATCTAAGCTGGCTTAATTTATACAATTAATAAAGAAAGGATTAAGTTGAATATAATTAGTAAATGTAGAGGACTAAATAAGATAAAAAATTAATACAGGACTGATTTGGAAAAATGAATAAGAAAAAGGACCATTTCAACATTTTTTCCGAAGCACTGGATCTATACAAAGTCGAAAGATTGGGCCTGTGTCCCATTTAGTTTATTAATGACCCATAAAATTTAAGCTGTAGCCCCAACTGCGAAATAAACGGTGGTTGTAAATCGTATGAGGTCCCTCAATAATGGGTTGTTAAGGCGCAATTATCAGATATGTAGGGCGGTGGGAATCGAACCTCCAATCTTCCATTGAAAGTCAATGGACTTAACCACTTGGGCTAAGTCCTCATCCCATATGTACTGCATTTGATTTAAAATTAAATTAAACAATGCCGAATATGGCCTATATGACCCATTTTTATATATTTATTTATTATTTTTTGAGAGCCATAAAGGCCTGAGAAAGTATGGTAGGAGCCCATACCATATAAATTATAAAGGGAACAAATAAGATAAATAGGGGGTCGGAAGGGGATTCCAACTCCCAAACTATATAGGTTGGGAGTTGGGGGCTTGACCACTAGGGTAAGCCCAACCCCGTATATGACCCAATTAACAAATAGGATGGGACCATTCCTTAACGGTAGTTTTTTTTTTAATTTTTAGTCTCATTGTTTATTTTTATTTTTTATTTTTCAATTAAAAACAAAAGTATTTTTATGCGAAAGCATAAGCATGGGTGGTCAAGGAGTACCTATAGCGTCAGCCGTCAGATAATTGTTTTGCAATGGTATAATTTTTTTAGGTAAATACCAGAGTATTCTCATATAACATTGGACCTAAAACTAGAAGATCGCATTGAAGGGTTGGCTCTCCCAGAATTCTGCATATATACAAAGGTAGAGTATAATTAGATCACTAGCATATCGCAGAATATCATCGACGGTTGTGATACGATCATGCCATTGAATACTGCATAGAATATTATGTTTATCGTCTTGTCTGATTAAACGACTTATTTATAAACATAAGGTACGCTAATGAATAAGTAAATAGTAGAATAGTTGGAAAATGAATAAGCAGCAGTAAAATGGAGGATTAATTTATTTTGGGCAAATCGAGTAGAATATTCATCATATCAATACTTAAGTTAAAAATGCATGATTGAGGAAAGATATAGCGTTATTTCCACATTATTAGTTTTATTTCAATCTACTTAAATTCGCTTAACTTATTCGTCATCACTAGTCCATCAGCCAACTGGTCTATTTGGACGTATATGGTGCCCAAACTAACCAGGGAGGAAGAGCTGTTATGGAACTTCTTCTAAGGGTGGACATAGTTCAATTGGTAGAAGGGCTGGGCGTTAGACCAACTTCCGGTGGAAGAACAACTGGAGGTGCAATCGACGGGGGTAGAGAACTTTCCGGTGGAAGAACAATTGGTGGTGGAAGGACTACAGGCGGAACTGTAGGCGAAATAACAATTGGCGGAACTTCAGGTGGAAAAGCTACCGGCGAAGAATCAGGTGGAAAATCTACCGGCGAAGAATCAGGTGGAAGCACGATTGGAGGCGGAAAAACGAATCCCGGTGGAAGTATGATGGGTGGAGGGAAAAGTGGAGGAGCGGGTTCCGGAGAAGGACTAGCGTCGGGATGATTCTGCTTAATACAAAATCGGCCAGGAGGAAAACGGAAACCAAACAATCTTGGAGATCGGGGATGACGACGCGGCGCCGGGTACCATCCCGGCGGACAAACGGACCACCATGCCCAGAACACCGGTGTATCACCGAAATCTTCCTCTTGTGCCACACCATTCTCCATCATACAACAAATCACAATAATCACCAAACATATTACCAATCCTCTGTAAATTGATCGACCTTTCATTTCTAACGTGTATTGATGAAATTAATTGATACTATAATTTGTATGTGAAGTATATATGATGGTTAATGAGTGTGGATTGCGATGAGGTTAGGCCGGAAGGGAGGGTTTATATAGGGGAATGAACATTCCAACTCATGCATGCACGTAGGCGATAGGACAATACTAACTCATTAGTCAACTTTAGTCATAAATTATTGATATTAATTTGAACAATAGACAAGTTGGCAGCATCACTATTTATGGAATAAATGGTGACCGGTTTACTAATTGATTGACTAGCTTCTCTAGGCTAGGGTGGTAGTGGGTTATAAATTAGCTAGAATTAATTAAGATCTTGCCAAATTTGCATTGTTGTAAGAATAATTTTATTTTAAATTTCTTAGTGAAAATTAAATTAAACAAATTAATGTATACTTAAACTAACCTTTCACGTTCCAAAGAGAAATAATACAAGCATGCATGGCATTTTTATAAAGACTCGTTAAGGTTTGTGAATATTTTACTTAGGTTAAGGGGGATCGAATTCATCACATTTAACAAAATCAAAGAATTGAAGAACAAAAAACAGGAAAAATTACACACAGCGTACCACATATAGATAGGTAGGGTGAATAACTGAATAATGTTATGTCCACTTGCTAATTAATTAAAGAATTAGAATTGCATGAATAATGTATCTAGCTAGAAGTGTACGCGTGGTTTTTTACTTACTTACTAGGTTAGCTGATTCAGTTCAGTCTATGGAGTATATGTTTTTTATTGACTTGTTGCTCGACCACTCAATCTCATATACTCCCCATGTTATTTGTCTTGTTTTATTTTTTAATTTTGAATTATTTATTGTAAGTTTGAAAAATAATAGTCGAATTGGGTTTTATTAGACACTACAAGAAAAAACCCAATTACCGACCCCAATTCCCGACCACCATAGTCCGGGTCGGATTTACCGACTATTACCGACCCCAAAATGGGATCGGTAATATGTAGCCGTTATTGGGCCCCGTGGCATTCGACAACTAAAACACCGACAACAATTAATGTGGTCGGCGTTACCGACCCCAATTTGGGGTCTGCAGTAGTTTTTATTTTTTTTATTTTTAATATTTTTCATTATTTTATTATTTATTTTATATTTTTATTAAATATTTATTCAATTATTTATATAATTTATTTATTTATTTATTTGAGCCAATTAATTAACTATTTATTTTACAATTTAATTAATTACTTATTTATTAATTTAATTATTAAATTTAATAATTTATTTAATTAATTTTATTTTTAATTTTTGAATCATAGTATTTTTTATTAAAAATAAATTTATGCTATTATTTACATATATTTCAATTTTTTATTTATTTAATTTAATTTTATATTTTATTTAATTAATAAATTCTTTATTATTGAATTAATATAATTTTAATTTATATTTTATATTTTAATCTAATTAACTACAAGAAAAGTTAATTTAGCGGCCAAAATTCACGATCGAACATATTGAGTCGCTATTATCGATAGAATTAGCGACCGAATTATTCATATTAATTATTGAATTTTATTTTGCATACGTTATTTTTAATTTTTAATTATGGAATTTAATATTTTCAGAAATTTTTTAATTTAATTAATATTTAATCAAGTTTTTTTAAATTTAATTTAATTAGTGTTTTAATTAATTTTACCCATTTAATTTAATTTTATGTTTTATTTAATTAATGAATTATTCTATTATTTATTTAATTAATATCAATTTTTATATTAATCGATCTTTAAGTTATTAATTTACACATTTATTTATAAAAATATTATATATATTTAATAAATTGCATATGGTAATATGAAAAGTTGTGTACCCGGATGGCACACGCGCGGGTGAGAAATCCACAAGATTTACCGACCCCAATTTGGAGTCGGTAATGGGGTCGGTAAATTCGGGTCCCCGAGGTCCCTAGACCTCGCTTACCGACCGCAATGGTGGTCGATAATGGGGTCGGTAATTTTACCGACCCACATGGGGTCGGTAAACTCCCGACCCCCAGAATATTTGGTCGGCGCCAGATTACCTACCATCAAAGTACCGACCCGCGATTGGGGTCGGTAAATCCCTGGACGACCCGTAAAACCTAGTTACCGACCTCAAAATGGGGTCGGTAAAACGAAATTTTCTTGTAGTGAGAATCGTATAATCATGTAGTTTTAGAATATATATAATTTACACAATTTTTTGTTGTGCATATTTTGAGGTATTAACGATTGGAAAAGTGTATTGAATTATGTTCAGAAATTAAACAAATAAATATGATATTCATACAATTACAACAACCGATTTTCTTTTCATTTCAAGTTTCGTTTTTGTCCATATATAATAAATTATTTCTTGAATTATTTGGATTAAATGCGTAGTAAATGTAAAGTCATTAACTCATACTCCTAGAGTCTACTCAATATAATTCATCCAGTATTTATGTATTTCATAATGACTTTAATTTGAAGTATTAAGAATAGCAGGTTATGATAAAGACTGTATTTTAGTTTTATGTTTAGTAGTTTTGAAAAGTAGACATAACTTTGAAAATAATTAAAATTTTATTAAATGAGAAATAAGTTTCCGATACTCTCAAAATCTTTTATTTGCATAGTTGATATTGAAATTAAAGCTCCAATTCCTACTTAATTATGAAGTAAATAACTAAAATTTCTTAATGGTCAATTCCTCGACCCTAACCTATAGGTTGAGGGTTCATTCACCACTCGACCCCTATTATTTCTAAAAAAAAAATAAAAAATAAAAAATTATATAAACAACCGTACTTATTTATGTACAATATATATAATAGTGTATTCGATGCAAACCGCAATTGCTACAACTTGCAACTTGCAATTACACTCGTAACCCTTTGAATTTTATCTATAATCCATATATAGCGAGCAATTAATTAATTTTATTTATGGAATATTTAGTAGACGTACTGTACTCCAATCTATAACAGGTGGCGCAAACATGCAATACAAATTGATCTGGTGACACAGTTTTAATTATCTCCACATTATCCTAATTAAATAATCCACCAAACAAATTGGGGTTGCTTGATATATGTAATACTGTAGAAATTAAGAAATAAATAATTCTCAGTTCTCACATGCATAAAGTAAAGCACTACTGCACAATCTACAGTGGTACGGTTAGGCATATATTGGGATTAAAGTCAGAGATTTGTGACAGTTAATTCCTGCATATCCTCATCGGTCCCAATTTGGAGAAGTGTATATGCGTAGAAATGAAATAATAAAATGAATTAAGATAAGACGCAGATTAGAATTAGTTTAGTGGGTACGTAAATTTAGCACTTGGCTTTTGGGGCCACAAATGATTTAACACAGTTTATTCTCAAAAAAGACATTGGGGGTCTTGTAAAGTTCAAATTTAGATAAAGAAAGTTATTAATAATATTATTTTAATAATTAGTATTTTAATTAGAAGTTTTATGATAGTATAATATTACATCATGCGTAGGCACCTATCTTAGTTTTGCATCACGATGGGATATATCTCATCTTTTAGTATATACATAATAAAAATCATTTACGGTCCGTTTGGTTGGAGGTATCTTGGATTGCCAGTGGGAATGTGATTGTTGGGAATGTCAGATTGCTGGGAATCTTATTTTTTGGTATTTTAAGATTACTGTGTTTGGTTGGATTGGGAATCTTAGATGTCTACATCACATGAATAGACTATAATGCCCTTAATTCAAAATTACTATTTAATAGTTCTCATGAAGCTTATTTCTCACTAATTCGATATTTCGTCATTTATAATAAAATTCCTCTGCATTCTCTATAAATTCTCATTTCGTAAATTATCATATATTGCATTACGTTAGAAAGATAATTATACCTTGAAATGAGTTAAATCTACTTGTTTGTTGCAATTTTATAGAATGTGCAAACTGTATAAAGTGAAATGCATCGAAAATGTTAAAAAATTCTATGACCACAAAAAAGAAAAAAAAAATAAATTAAACAATCAATGAATTTTTATTATACCAAATTAAGTAATACCTTGTATAAGTAATAATCAAGGGAACAAAATATACAGACCAAAAAGGCAAATAATAAATTGAGTTTGTAGTCAAGAGAGGAATGAACTGGAGATAGTCAAGAGAACACAATATGGCGGAGAACACAGAGAAGATAGTCAAGAGACGAAAGAGCAAAACCGACCTCAAAAGGAATTCGTATTCGTAGACCGCGATCTGCTGGGATAACTTTTTCGATGTGAATGGCGGAGAAGAACGAATTGGAGGCTGGACGTGTTTTCTAGGTTAAAAAAATAATAAATTGGTAAAGTTTTAAAATGGGTTGATGTATGGTTTTAAAATTTAAAAGGGTATAAAAGATAATTTAATATAAGATGAAATGGAAGATGCCGGGTAATCTAAGATTACCTGGCTTACAGAAAGGAATCACATTCCCATCAATCTTAGCTAACATTCCCACTTGGTTGAGAATCTAAGATTCATTCCTCAAAGATTACCCCAATCAAACGTGGGAATGTGTCATTCCCTGCACAAGATTCCCAATGGGCATCCAAAATACCCAACTATAGTGAATCATAAATAAAAGCGAATCATAAAAGAGGCCATGCAATTCCATATTTCAAATTTGACAACTTGATTGAGAAATAAAATACTATAGTATATCTATATTATGGCGCAATGCCCTTTCTCTCCTAAGCACCGATACTTGTACTCTTTCACACGAAAATTAATTAATTAAACGGTTTTTCCACACCCAAATTATTCATGATTTTGCTAACCACATACAAAATTTATAATATACCTCTAATTACTCGATTAACTATAGTGCATCAAACTATTTTATATACATACTACCTCGGTATTGAAATATATTTGACGTTTGTGAATGTGTTATTATTTACACATAGACATTCACTTAATGTTTTATTATAGTTATACAAGTTAAAATAAACCAAGTGAGATCTTGTTAAATTCATCTCGTCGTGTAGTTTTTAAAATCGAACTTTTAAAATTTTTACTTATACCGAATTTGAATTTTTTGTGGTTTAAAATGTGTATTGAATTGCGTGATATATGGGTGCGTAAAAAATATTTGAATATTGAGGAAGTAAATATAATTTATACTAAAATATTCGAGTAATAAATACTACTGCATAAGAGACGATGGATTTATGAGAACTTTAATTAAAATTATGAAATTAACTAATTTGAGTACGTAGCTCTTATTGATTTAGGGTCGAGCTGCAGTTGTAGGGAGCTGTAGTTGTTGGGAGCTGTAGCTATCATTTTTTGCATAAGTGTTTGGTACAATTAGCTGTAGCTGTCAAAAATTATAATTTGAAAAAAAAAATTAATTAAATTTGGAAAGTAACTTCTGAAAGCTCCCAAAAGCAATCTCTTGTAGCTTCTAAAAAGAAACTTTCAAAAGCTCCTAAAAGCTAGTGTACAGAACGGGGCTTTTGTTTTGAAATAAAAGCTAAAGCTATCAAAACCTCTCAAAAGCTACGTGCAGAACATACCCTCTGTAAGCTACATAGAAACAATACTGGCGTAAACGAAATTGGGTTAGTGTCAAATCTTCCCAGGCAAATGGGAACAAGAAAAAGTTTGAATGATTACGGTAAATATCCGACCGATCCGATGTCGTATCCGATATATTCGAATCCGAATCCGTATCCGACTATCCGGCTGGATACCGCATTCGTATTATTAAAATCTGAATCCGTATTTTAATATCCGAATTCGTATTCGTATCCGAAAATATTTAACCGTATCCAAAAATATCCGACCGTATCCGAAAATTGATAGAGTATTATCCGGATTTTAAATATGGATATCCGAATATATTAATATATTATTATTTATTAATTAAAAATTATCAATAATTATAAAAAATATCAAATTATCCGATAATTTTTATGATAATTTTTATAAAAATTATCAAATTTTCAAAAAAGATTATAAAAAATTATCCGATAATATATATTCGATTGAATCTGTATCCGTCATATATTCGTCATGTATCCGTACCAAATCCGTAATCCAAAATATCCGAAACTGTATTCGTATCCGGCTCATCCGTGTTCGATTCCGAATTCGGGAGAAAAAATATGGATAATATCCGTATCCGACACTATCCGAACGTATCCGTACCGTTTTCATCCCTATGATTCCTTAGAAAGTCTAATAAGTTAATTAATGAAGCAATTTGAAGTTTTGAACACAATGAAAAACAAGGGTCGTGGATGGTATTGAATCATGTTTGGATGTCAGCATATTCACAAACATATAGCGGATTGAAACAGCATATTGTCTCATAGTCCTCTCTCCGAATCTGTTATCCGCTAGCAAATTCGTTGACTCCCAAACATCCCACGGCGAGAATGGAAATAAAATATCCACTGTCATGACATGTGGCTGAATAAAAAATGCACACATTAACTCTATCAATGCACGCAGCATTAATTATATTCTGGATTGGCCTTTGCATCGAATTGTCAAAGTCCATTTATTCTTTTTACATAAAAGAGCACCTACAAGCAAAGGATACATTACAAACTAATGAGATCTGTTATATCCAAAGAATGGCTTAAATGCAGTGAAATAAGCTACTAATACTAATAAGGTATCTTTCTTACTTGCTAGCCATTCTACAAGAACTCCAAAGTTAAGCGTGTTTACCTTGGGGTAATTTTAGGATGTGTGACCTCCTAAAAAGTTTCACAGGGTGTGCGTGAGTGAGGCCAAAACATACTGGAAAGAGCTCATGTTGGTTTGTGGGGTCAGCCTTCACTCTGGAGCCAGCAACATCTAGAGTAACACCCTGTTTTTCTGCTGCGCCGAAGATGGGGGTGTTACAGATGGTATCAAAGCCAGACCGCAACCGCATCCTGTGGTATTCAACATCTAGCGGGGTGAAAGATCCACGAGATGTGGATGATTGAGGCGTCCAAGGATGTGGATGGCCAAGCGCAACGAGGACGTTGCGATCTTAAGGGTGGAGGAATGTAATATCCCGGAGAATGGCTTAAATGGAGTGAAATAAGCTGCTACTCATACAAATTAATAAAGTACCTTTCTTTCTTGGTAACCATTCTATAAGAACTCCAAAGCTAAACGTGCTTGCCTTGGGGTAATTTTAGGATTGGTGACCTCCTGGAAAATTTCCCAGGGTGTGCGTGAGTGAGGCCTAAAGGCACTGAAAAGAGCTTATGTTGATTTGTGGGGTCAGCCTTCACCCTGGAGCCGACAACATCTAAAGTAACACCCTGCCTTTCCGCTGCACCGAAGATGGTAGTGTTACAAGATCAAACCTGCATGAAGATTGAAGACGCAGAGCAGATTAGGGGTGATTAACGAGTAGTGCTACTCGAACTCGACTCGGGACTCGGCTCGGAAAAAACTCGACTCGTACTCGAAAAATTCGAGTCGAGTAGTCGAGTAGCGCACTCGAGTATCGAGCTCGAGCTCGAGTCCGTGTATATGATACTCGAACTCGAGTCGAGTACTCGAGTCAAGTCGAGTATCAAGTCGAGTATCGAGTACTCGACCCATTTTCTTTTTTTTTTTTAAATTTTTTGTAAATTTTAAAAGAAAAATAAAAAAAATAAAAAATACTCGATAAGCTCGAGTACTCGACTCGAGCTCGAGCTCGAGCTCGAGAAGGAAAAAAATTTAAAAAAAAAATAATCGAGCTACTCGAGCTCGAACTCGAACTCGAGTCGAGTCGAGCTCGAGCTTGAGCTCAACTACTCGACTCGAGCTCGAGCTCGAGTAGCTCAAAAATGCCATCAAGTCAAGCTCGAGTACCCCATTACTCGAGCTCGACTCGACTCGTTATCACCCTAGAGCAGATCACACACTCGTGACCCGCACATCTCCCAAGGAAAAAAAAAAGAAGAAGAAGACATCAATGTTTTTAATGATGTCAAAATCAAACAAGTAATCAAATCATTTGTAGAAATCGAGTCTTTGTATCACTGCAATTCAATAAATTGTGTAAACAACTAAAAATCTATATATTATTAAAATCATTAGTGCTCAACCAAGTCAACATTTAATTTGGTGTTTTCATTCTAAATTTCCAATTTTCTTAGATTTTTGCATTTTCTATTAATTAAATTTAGTTTTTGTATTTGTTATTTATTTACTTTATTTATTTATGTCAAAATATTTATTGATTTGGATATGAAAATCCTCATTTCCATTTTTAAAAAGATATGAAATTTTTAATTTATATGAAATTCACATAATTACCAATTTTAAAAGATTTGAAATTTGAAATTTTGTATATTTTCATTTATTTATATTTTTTGGTTCTTTTATTTACTTATATTAGATTTTTGCACTTTTTATTCCAACAATTTTTATTTTTACTCAATTTTCATTTTTTAAATAAAATTTTTAACTTATATGGAATTCCTACAATTTTTAGCTTTTAAAAGATTTCAAATTTTAATTTTGCGTTTATTTATTTATTTATTTTAGATTATCGCATTTTATTTTTATTTTAGATTTTTGTATTATTTATTTATTATTTATTTTAGGTTTTGCATTGTTTTATTCACATAATTTCAGTTTTAAAAAGGTATGAAATTTTTAATCTATATAGAATCAAGATATGGTTTGACACATTGTTATTAATTGGTTATTTTTTATTCGAAATGTCAAAAAAAAAGCGAGACATAAATAATGGGATGGAATTAATATTATTTATTTTTGTTACATAAAAAATAATAAAAAGAAAAACTTAAATGGGCTACCAGAGGGATGTGATTTTCATTTTTAGACCATAATGAGGTGATTTGAACATGCGGTCCGCTCTGGCCCTTTTTGTGGGTCCGACTAGGGGTGATTAACGAGTAGTGCTACTCGAACTCGACTCGGGACTCGGCTCGGAAAAAACTCGACTCGTACTCGAAAAATTCGAGTCGAGTCGAGTAGTCGAGTAGGGCACTTGAGTATCGAGCTCGAGCTCGAGTCCGTGTATATGATACTCGAACTCGAATCGAGTACTCGAGTCAAGTCGAGTATCAAGTCGAGTATCGAGTACTCGACCCATTTTCTTTCTTTTTAAATATTTTTTTTGTAAATTTTAAAATAAAATAAAATAAATTAAAAAAATACTCGATAAGCTCGAGTACTCGTCTCGAACTCGAGCTCGAGAAGGAAAAAAAATTTTTTTTAAAAATAATCGAGCTACTCGAGCTCGAGCTGGAGCTCAACTACTCGACTCGAGCTCGAGCTCGAGCTCGAGTAGCTCAAAAATGCCATCAAGTCAAGCTCGAGTACCCCACTACTCGAGCTCGACTCGACTCGTTATCACCCCTAGGTCTGACAGCTTTGTAGTGACCCAAAAATTGTAAATGAAAAAATAATGGCTAAAATCTGAAAATTGATCATTTTGATTGTCTAAAATAATTATTATCTCTAAAAATAATTCAAAACGATTATAATTATTAAGGGAAATGTGAAAATTCATATTCTTTGGATAATTGGTTTAAAGTAAATAAAAGAATCTGATGTATAAAGAGTTATTGTGAGTGTGAATAGATCCATCAGTAACTAAAGAAAAATTTTATTTTTTAATCTATTTTTTAAGAAATAATTCATTAGTCTATATTTTAACAGATTTGTATTTTACGAAATAACAAATATCAATATAGCTTTATTAGGAATTGAAAGGCTAATTGCTACAAATTATATAAGTTTGAAAATTATCTCTGGAATGCCGATACTAAATGAAGTTTTAACGTCTGAAACATATAATCTATTGATACTAGAACATACATATTATAATAAGGAAGAGATGAAGGCGGTTCATGCTAAGCTATTTCTTTCTTGATTGATGAACGTAATAATGTTTATAATAAAATAATGTCTGTAGTTGATAGTGATGAAGTTTGAATTTTTTTTTACATGGTGGAAATGATAAGACATTTATCAATAATTTATCTAGAAAACATTATGTGTAGCCCTTCGAGGAAGAGGTGATATGGTGCTGCCTGTAGCATCCAGTGGACTGCATATTATAAATTTAGTATTCAACTAGATTGTGACGAGAATTCTACATGCAAAAAACTTACTCTGTAATTCTCCATTCTCAATAAAACAAAACTTATTATTTGGGATGAAAACTCTTAATTGGTAGAATGATTATGAGCCAGTCTGAATTAACCAAATTCTCCATTTGATTTCAGAGAAAAAAATTCCCATTTCACATTTGTTTTACTATGACTATTAAAAAAAAAAAAAAACTCATTTGCACAATGAATATTTCATATACGCGATGGAAATTGGTAAAGCTGGTATTGATCTTGGAGATGTACAATTAGATGTGACATTTCCAGATGATAATTTTATAAAATATACGGAAGATCATATAGCGGTATTTGTTCAGAGTACTTATGCAAATATGAACTACACCATTTCAAATCCAGATATTTTTAAAGATTATGTTATACTAACCCATACCAATGATTGCTCATACGATTGATTACATCATGGAACATATATCTACAAATGAAAATGTATATATATATCAGTTCTAACAATATTTATCAATATGATGAAAGCATAAGTAAAGCCAATGAATTATTTTCACTGGAATATCGAAACACAATTAATTGTTCTGGATTACCGAAAAATATAGTTGAATGAGGGTTCTATAGTCATGCATCTTAGTAATATAGATCCATCAAATAAATTATGCAGTGGAAGTATGTTGATCTTAACTAAGATGCAGAACCATATAATTGAGGTTAAATTAATTTTTGAGAAACCATGAAAAAAGAAAATTCTTGATTGGTAGAATAATTATGAGCCTATCTGATTTAATCAAATTCCCCATTCGATTTCAGATGAGAAAATTCTCACTCGCGGTTTGTTTTGCTATGATTATAAACAAAAGTCAATGTCAATCTTTAAAGAATGTTGGATTTTATCTTCCAAAATCAATTTTTAGCCATTAACAGTTATATTGCAATATTTCGTGTGACTAGCAAAATGTGACTTAAAGTATTACTCCCTCCGTCCCACTCCAAATGTCTTACTTACTATTTTTGGATGTCCCATTACAAATGTCTTCTTTCTATAAATAGAAATAATTTTCCTCTCCAAAAACTATGTGGACCCCACTATATACTCACAAACCAACTCTACCTTAATTCCCGTGCCCAACAGTAACAGGACACTTGGGGTGGGACGGAGGGAGTAATATACAATTAAGAATGATTAACTCAACATAACACAAGAAATATTTACAATGAAATTTATATATGACAAAAAATTTGCGAAATTGATACTTGATGTAGGTCATGGTAAACTGTTATTGAATTTGGAGATGTACAATCAGTTGTGACATTTTCGGATGATATTCTTATAAACTCTATGGGTAATCCAATAACGGCAATTTTTTATAGTACATATACAAATATACAAATATTTTTATAGTACTGTTGGGGCCACAAAGGATAGTGGGCCACGGAGAGAAAATTGGGCCATAAAAGATGGGCTGAAGAGGGACTTCTAAAGAAAATCGAGTTTGAGATCCATTGGGCCGAAGAACCAAAAGAGAACGATCCAGAAAAGCAGGAGAGACCCGAAAGGAAGAAAGCTCCGGGAGGGAAGAATTTCGGCCGAAATAATGTCAAATCAGCCGATTGAAGCGAACAGTGGAGTCGGCTTAGGGGAATCGGCCGGAGAGCGGTTATTTCAGCTCCGGCTATAAATAGGGGATGCCATGCACAAAATCGGAGAGATCAATCCAACCCTAAAATCCCTTTATCAAATTTACTTCTTTGTATCTTTACTGCTTTTCTTTATTGCTTTCCTTTACAGTTTTTCCTAGATTCTAGCTTAGCTCATAGCGGTTACTTCCAAGTCCACCGTTGTTTCTCAACAACCGGTAGTTTGGTTCTAGTTTATCCGGTGAATTCGCCGTTGTTTCTTAACAATAGGTAGATTCTCCATTGGATTTTGTTGCCATTTGAATACTAAAGAACATTCAGTCAAGTTTGGGCGTAATTAGTCAAGTTTGGGCGCATTATCATTAATCCGGACCCGTAACCGGTTTGATCATTTCTCCGGTAGCCTCTTTTGAGGAGAAAAAGGTCCTTTCTGGCACCAGGGCCAGAAACAGTGGCACGCCCAGTGGGACACGAAATGGCATTCGAACAAGCAACTCCAGCGGTTAACACGGCGGCGGGGACTGATTTGCCGCCGATCCAGGAAGAACGCGCAGCAGAAGCCGGAGAATTCCCCCCAGGGTTCCCCGGACCATCACACTTCCACAATCAGGAGTTTTCAAACGATGATTTAACCCCGCGATTCCGAGATCAGGTTCAATTTATGGTGGAAGCGGCGGTTACTAATTCGGTTCGCCAAATAGAGGGCAATATCCTGGCAGCGATGCCAGCTATGTTCATAACCGAAATAGCGAGGAATATGTATCCGATGGGAACGCAGCAAGCTCCAATGGCACACAATCCACCACCTGCGATGCAAAATCCTCATAATTTTCAACAGCAGGCCTTTCGGCCGCCAGAAGGGCTCCGCAGCAAAGGTACGATTAGCAACAGAATCAACCGCCTCAACCAGCTGGTCAACCGCCTGCTCCAGTGGTCCAACAACAATATGCGCCACATCAGCAGAATCCACCACAACTGGTTGATAGGGAGTTAATTGCTGAGATTATTTGTACTCAGTTTGGAAATATCATCGGCCAGGAGAATAGGCCGATGTATCGGAAACCTCATCCAGATTATATTGAGGAGCAGTATCCACTGCCTAGAGGAGTAAAGGTTCCAGTTTTTAACACTTTTTCCGGAGAAGTCGGACGCTCTACAATTGAGCATATTGGCCGATTTACAGCTCAATGCACCAGAATCACGCAAAATGATTTTCACAAGTTGATATTGTTCAGCTTGTCGTTAACTGGCCCAGCATTTGAGTGGTACATCAATTTGCCAGCGGGATCGGTCAATACATGGGCCGAGATGGAGCGGTTATTCCATGACCGATTCTGTAATACCAGTCCTGAAGTTTCGGTAGTTGATCTGACGTCAACCAAGCAGAAGGCGTCCGAATCAGTTACTGAATTCATTGAAAGGTTTTATGCGGTGAAGGCTCAGATGAAAACAATGCTGCCTGAGCATGAATATATTCAAATCTTGAAGCAGAATTTGAAGTTTGCCATCAAGGACAGATTGATGGTTACAAGACCAAGGACTGTGGCCGAATTAACGGCCGAAGCTATAAGGATGGAGACTTATTTGGCAGAACAAGCGGCTTTCAAATCAAGCCGAAGTCAAAGTGGAAGATCACAACCTATCCAGTCAGCTGCCTCATTTGCTGAGTCTTTGGATAGATGTGAAGTCCAGGAAGAGTACAACACGGATGACGTTCCCGCATTAGCCGAAGTTGCAAGGGCAGAATTAATCATAAAAAAGCCTATGACTTGTCCAGCACTTCGACCGGCCAGAGGCAAGGAGAAAGAATGAGGAGATGAATCTCAAAGGTTTTACTCTTTCGACTTGCCACAAATGGACGAAATATTTGATTATTGCCAGAAGAACGGATTGCTAGAGTTTAAAGGAAACCATCCACAGCCCACCAAGGATCAGTTGGAAGCCGGATGGTGCAGATTCCATGGATCGGCTACTCATTCCACGGCGGTTTGTGGACATTTTAGGAAGCTAATTCAGAAGCATGTCGATGATGGGAAGCTGAAGTTCCCAGATAGGCTTATGGCGATCGATAAAAATCCGTTCCCTGTTGCCAACATGGTGATGGTGCATCCCGACCAGAATAGATCTGTGCATGACCGATTGGGGGATCAAACATCATCTAGCAAGAATTCTGTGCACGATCGGCTTGGAGATCGGCCATCGGCTCAGAAGTCAGGAGTATAGAAACGATTAGGATCTCCGAAGGGAAAGGAGAAAGTTACAGATGTTTTCGACCGATTGGAGAATTATGAGGTAAAGGAGTGGATCAAGCAATCGGAGAAACATCAGGAGATCGAGATCGGAGATAAGAGCGAGAGGCCAACGTTGAAAATCATAACTAACGGATGGGATTCAGAGATGAAGTTAACAGCTGACAAGCAGAATGGAAAAACTGTGATTCAGATCACAGTTCCTGAAGAAGCTGTCAGTCCCGAAATGAAGAAGCTCAGAAGGCCACCAGCAAATACTCAGGTAGGCCGATGGGTCCAAAATTCTCCAGAAAGAAGGCATTTCGGCCAACGCCTGTTTGACCATTCAGCCTGGAGGGCAGAGGAGAGAAAAGTTCCGAAAGGAAAGGGATCATATCGTACTTTCAAACGAAGAATGCAACGGCTTAAAGCAGCTGTTGTTTCTGAGCAAGAGGAGTACGATATGATGTATATGGAAGAGGACTTCCCAGATGACTGTTCGTTCTCGGAAGGAAGAATACTCAATAGAGTATTTTCGGCTCGTTTGAAGTCCGAAGGGAAAGAAGAGAGGAAGCCGAAAGAAGGACAGGATCGGCTAAAGAACAAAACTGAATTTCGGCCGAAAGTAATACAGCCGAAAATTGAAAACGAACAGTCGAAACCAAAAGAAGAGTGGAAGCCTAGGCCAATCCGAACAAAAGAATGGAAGCCAAAAACAAGTATTGTTCCGAATAGTGATACACATTCAATCGGAGAGTTCAAGTTCGGCTTCGGGTCTAGTGCAAACATGGTGGGAGTGACCACAACAGCAGAGGAGGAGTACTGGTCTGATTCCGAACCAGCCGTGGTCTTCTGCCAGAAAGAGGGAGAATATTTTGGCGATGAAGAGCCCATTGTGGATTTCTGTTTCGCCAAACTTGAAGCATTTCGGCCTGAGGCCGAAACTGAGAAAGTAGCTGAAGAAGGCTATGGGGCGTTTGTCCCGGAAGCTCAACCAAGCACGATTCTACCGCCGACTGCAAAAATGTCTCAACATGTGAGACCTTTGTATGTGAAGGGTTGGGTCAATGGGAGACCGCTCAGAAGAATGTTTTATTGACGGAGGAGCAACCGTCAATATCATGCCATTGGCTACACTGACAAAGATAGGCCGTTCAAAGGAAGATCTACTCCCTACAAGGATGAAAGTATTGAGTTTTGTGGGAGCCCAAACCGCGGCCGAAGGGTGTATTTTGGTGGATGTAACGGTTGGAACGATATCGATTCCGACCATGTTCTTTGTTGTAGATGTCGAAGTTCCATATGCGGCCCTTTTAGGCCGATGCTGGATACATACATCTCGTTGTTTGCCGTCAACGCTGCACCAGAAAGTGTGGTTCTGGAAAAAAGATGGCACAGTTGAAGAAGTGGAAGGAGACCAACCTCCGTTTCCAGTCAGCTCAGCCGGCCGAATTGATGCGGTGTTATTTGAAGAACTCATACAACCATTCCTAGCAGTGGTAGGGGATCGGTACCCACAGGTTGTCGAGTGTGATTGGACAGATTTGGGGTTTGAGGTCAGATTTCAGGCCGACGAACTGCCAGTCGAAGAAGAAAGTAAATGATGGATGCACGACCGAATCAAGCAATCGAGTTCGAATCGGCCGAACTCGGAGTTTCAGACGACAAAGCAGGATGGAGCAATTTAATGGATGCAATTACAAAACAAACACCGGATTTCAAAGCTCAAGACCCCTTGAAAATGGTCAATGTTGGTACAGATGAGCACCCGAGGGAGATCCCATTGAGTACAAATTTAGATCAGCAGATGACAAGCCGATTCAAGGAGGTCCTAATCGAGTTCAAGGATTGTTTCGCATGGGACTATACAGAGATGCCAGGACTGGAGCGATCGATTGTGGAGCACAGACTGCCAATCAAAGAAGGGTTCAGGCCGCATAAACAGCCGGCCAGGAGGGCAGCGCCCGAAATAGTTCCTAGAATAAAAGAGGAAATAGAAAAATTGTTAGCGGCCGGGTTTGTAAGGCCAGCTAAATATGTAGAATGGTTATCGAATATTGTTCTTGTAATCAAAAAGAATGGGAAGTTGAGAGTTTGCATCGATTTTAGAAATCTTAATATAGCCACTCCTAAAGATGAGTATATGATGCCTATTGTTGATTTGTTGATTGATTCGGCCGCAAAACAAGGGATGTTGTCATTCATGGATGGATATTCAGGATACAACCAAATCTTTATGGCCGAAGAAGATGTTCATAAAACTGCATTTCGGTGCCCGGGAGCCATAGGAATATACAAATGGGTAGTAATGCCATTCGGTTTGAAGAATGCAGGAGCTACTTATCAAAGGGCCATGAATTACGTTTTTCATGATCTAATAGGCGAATGTGTTGAAGTCTATATCGATGATGTCATGGTCAGATCTAGAGATATGGAAAGCCACTTGGACAATTTGCGGAGGGTGTTCGCAAGAATGAGATTACATGGAGTGAAGATGAATCCAGCTAAGTGTGCTTTTGGAGTGCAATCAGGAAATTTTCTTGGGTTCTTGGTACACAATAAGGGCATAGAAGTCGATGCGAATAAGACCAGAGCAATCCAAGAAGCCAGGCCTCCACATGATAAGAAGAGTCTGCAGAAATTCCTTGGAAAGATCGGTTTCTTGAGGCGATTTTTGGCAAATGCGGCCGGAAAGTCGAAACCATTAACCGATTTACTAAGGTTAAAGAAAGAGGAGGAATTCATATGGGGAGGTGATCAACAGAGAGCCTTTTAGCAATTGAAGCAAGCCTTGGTGAATCCACCAGTGTTGGTCCCTCCAATTTTGGGTCGACCGCTCAAATTGTACATAGCAGCAGCCGAAGAGTCTATTGGAGCGTTGTTGGCTCAAGAGGATGATGAAGGAAGAGATCGGGCGATTTACTATCTAAGCCGAATCCTTAGGGATGCCGAATTAAGGTACTCGCCGATTCATAAATTGTGTTTAAGTCTTTATCATGCATGTCAAAAGTTGGAATATTATATTCAACCACGGCAAGTGATAGTGGTAGCTTCAGTTGATATAGTAAAAATTATGATGAACGATCCTATCAGTATCCGAAGAATGGCCAAGTGGGCCATGAAGTTAAATGCATATGACTTGAAATATCAGCCACTTAGGGCTATGAAAGGGCAAATTGTAGCCGATTTTTTGGCCGATCATGTAATGCTCCCAGTGTCCGAAGACATCGGGGATCAAGTTCGGCCGAAAGAAATAAATGAAGAAGGAATTGTATATCTGCAACCATGGATAATGATGTCCGATGGTTCGAAAGCCGCTTCAGGAGTTGGAGCAGGGTTTACTCTACATACACCGGAGGGCAAAATATACAAGTATTTCGTACAGTTACCGAAGTCTTATACGAATAACCAAGCTGAATATAAGGCGTTAATCTCGGGATTACGACGACTTATAGAGGAAGGAATAAGAGCTATAGTAATCAGAGGAGATTCACAAGTGGTTATTCAGCAGCTGTTAGGAGATTTTTCGGTCAAAAGTTCCCAATTAATTGGATTGTACGAAGAAGCAATCGGTTTGTTAGAAGAATTTGACGAGGTATACATTGAATGTATTCCAAGGGAGAAAAACGAATTAGCTAACGAACTGGCTCAGCATGCAGCTAGGTATTGGCTGATGCCGATAGCGGGAAATTTGGAAATATATTTGGCCGAAACTGAAAAGGCCGAATGGGTAAAAAAGATAGCGCAGACCTTGGAAAATCCATCCGAGGCTAGTCCAGTCGAGAAGCAGAAAGTGATGGATTATACAGTGATAGGAGGGTTACTCTTTAAGCGAGCCATTGATGGAGTGTTACTCAGATGCGTCGGAGAAGAAGATGCTAAAAGAGTAATGGGAGAAGTCCACGAAGGAATATGCGGCTCGCATCGTGCAGGAAAATCGATGAAATGGAGTATTATTCGGCTGGGATATTATTGGCCGAATATATGAATTGATTGTGAGAAATATGCCAAAGGATGCCGCGAATGTCAGAAGCTTGGGCTGATTCAAAAGCTACCGGCCGAAGAGATGCACATAATGATTAAGCCATGGCCATTTCGGGGATGGGCTATGGATATAATTGGGAAGATTAATCCTTCTTCATCGAAAAGGCATGAGTTCGTGCTAGTGGCAACGGACTATTTCACAAAATGGGTCGAAGCTCAGGCTTATGTCAGCATTTCGCAAGAAGAAGTGATTGAATTTATTAAGAGACAGTTGATATACAGATTTGGGATTCCACAAACAATTCTAACAGACAGAGGAACTGTATTTGTGGGAGAAAAAGTCAAGGCCTTTGCGAAAGAATATGGGATAAAGATTGTGCATTCATCGCCTTATTATCCGCAAGGGAATGGACAGGCAGAGGCCACAAATAAGCAGTTGATAGGAATTATAAAGAAAATGATAGAAGATCAACCAAGAAAGTGGCATGAGAAGTTATCGGAAGCGTTATGGGCTTATCGAAATGCCAAGACTTCAGCCACTGGATTTACACCATTTCGGCTGACTTAGGGAATGGACGAAGTACTTCCAGCCGAAATAACAGTGCCGACCTTAAGAACAAGCCAAGCAGATCTAATGACGGCCGGACAATATGATGGTGCGATGAAGAATGAATTATTGGAAGTTAATTCTGATCGGGTGCAAGCTTTTGAGAATTTGCAGAGAAATAAAGATATTGTGGCCGACTGGTATAATAAACGAATCCGTGTGAAACGATTTGAAGTCGGCGATTTAGTTTGGAAAGTTATATGGCCACCTAAACAGAAGGATGGCCGATTAGGTAAGTGGAGCCCCAATTGGGAGGGGTCATTTATTGTTCAGACGAAATTATCGAATGGAGCATACATGTTGGTGGATGAAAATGGTGAACAGATGTCAAATCCAGTAAATGCAAGATATATGAAGAAATATTATCCATCGGCGTGGGATTAAACATTAAGTGAGGCGAAAAAGTAAAGATTTTATTGCATAAACGAGCAATACAAAAACGGTACTACTTCGGCCGAAGACGGCGTCGATAGTCCGAAATTACAATATACAAGGGAAACGTCCTATGCTAAGCAGGCATATACAAGGGAAAGGTCCTAACGAAAGGAAGTTGAAGGATTCCCAGCCTTATACAAATGCCGCCTAGAGATATCGGCGAAGGCGAGACCACTGATTTCAGAACAGCAGCACCGCCGATTAACCCAACCACCAAGCCTCAGGTACAGCCTCCGCACTATCTCAGACGAGAAGATGAGAAGTGCAGCGAGGAAGTCACCAAAGGTGGTAGAAGGGAAAAGAGAATGGGGAAACCACAAAAAGAAGTGGGTTCCCCGTTAGAAAAGGTCCGACAGGATATGCAACCGCAAAGTAGAAAAGAGGAATGTCCGCATAACCGTCGAAACCTTCATTTGGAGTAACCAGTAGAGATCCTCGCACAAATGAACATGGTGGGAAGGATATTAGCTGAACTCGTGCCACATGGGCGGAAAGTTTTCGTATCACGTCTGGAAATCCTTGAAAATACATGGTTCAGAAACCATGGGGGCACTGGAGATAAGGGATTGAATAAAGGAAAAAGGAAAGCCATATTGAGTTGAAGAAATGATGGATAAACATGGATAAAAGCCAAGTATTCATAGAAGAAGGACAAGTACTTGGCAGGGGAAACGGTCAATATTAAATGTTATTTATGGGAAAACGTTACAGTTGATTCCCGGAAAAAGCTGCTAACATCCAGGAATCAGTATTGAATAAGACCGAAAAAAATCGCGGAATGAATCAGATACGGATCATATAGCAGAAATAAAAAGATGCGAATCCAAGTACATTCCGTCGGCCAATACAATTTTAAAAAAAAAAGGGAAAAAAGGAAGGCCGACAACAGTTGATGGAAATAGCGGAGATTTATATGCAAAAGCAAAACAGGGCGAAATTTCAGCCCATATACATAGTCAAGTAACACGAAGAAAACTAGTGATCAGCGCTGTCATCAAAATGGATATCGTCGTCTAATCCTTGGAGAGCTCGATAGAAGGGTTAAGTGTAGACATAATCAAATCCGAATCCGCTGCCGAAGAAGGGCCAGGAACGTTGCTTGGAGAAGGACGATCGGTGGCCAAATTAACGCCGACATTAGATTTCCCTGAGACAAGTAGGAGAAAAGGGACAATGAAGTAAGAAGTAAAGAGTAAGCAAACGACAAAAGGGGAAAAGACAGAGTACCTGGAAGAGCTTTTGAAGATGAAGGAGCATCACCTGACGGGGAAGATTCCATCTCCGACAGGTCCAAAGGAAATAAAGTTGGGGGAGAAAGAACATAAGCAACACTTTTCCCACCAAGACTTTTAATAGCCGAATCGAGCTGGCCGATTAAGGATTGAGTTTCGGCCCACTTTTCTTGGAAAGTGCCAAGTATATAGTCATTAAAACTGGACCGCATGGCAAGATAGGCAGCATTCCGTCGAAAGTCCAAGATCATGGCTTTGGGGGCTTCGGCCGATTGACGAAGAACTTTTATCGATTGCTTTAAATCGGCCGATCTTCGTCTAGTCTGGTCCAAAGCTGATTCCAACTCTTGTTCTTGTTGTTGAAGTTCGGCTATCTGTGAGCGAACTAAAGAAAGATATTCAGAATGTTTATGTTCCAGAGACTCCGTTTCAGAGAGATCATTCATTGTGGTTCGGTATTCCGCTGAGTAGTTATCAAAGATGGCTTGAGAAGAGGCCGCAGCCTCACGTTCGGCAGCAAGTTTGTTCCGCATCACCAAATGAGCTACTAGCTCTTGATCCATAGAAAGGACAGACTTCATAATCATCTGAAGAGAACTACTCAGGTTTAGGGAGACCATCTCAGCATGGAAGTGCTGTTCGAGATGAGATAGGAGAACGAGAATCGGTTTTGGGTTGACAAATTCCACATCGGGTTGCCTGGCGATCAGATTACACAACTGGGCCAAACACTCGCCAAGATGAGTCGAGGGGTCCGATGGAAGAGAAGAAGGAGGAACAGGAGAAAAGAAGTCATCCAGAATACGCCGATCAGGAAGTGGAGATGAGGGAATTTGATCGGCGGAGGCATCACCAGTAACTGTGCCAGCCAGAGAAGGATTGAGGGGTTCCAAAGCAGCCAAAGATGATGACACAACAGAGTCTCCGGCAGGTTTGGGGAGGATTGACCGAGGGAGAAATAACAGGATCGGTCGAAATAGGGTCTTGGGCCAAATCTGCAGGAATGGCCGAAGAAGAACCAGCACAGACAACCGAATTATTACCATCTGGTGATTTGCGTGGTTCGGTTGAAAGAGCACTCGGAGCAATAGTCAAAATTGGGGAGATACTCGATACTGGTAAGGCAGAAGAGACGTTGCCAAAAGGTGAGCGAGATGAACGCCTTCTAGTCTGAGTTGGAGGGAGAGAGCCGACAAGAGGGTCTAAAGATGAAGCGGGTCTCTTTCGACCAGGATCCGAGGTAGAAGAGCGAGGCGCATCTAAAATCAAGAAAGAGAGAGAGAGAGAGAGAGAGAGAGAGAGAGAGAGAAATGTAAGAATGAGAAAGGACACTCTAAAAAAAAAGGGGAGGAAAGAAAGAAATTTACCTGGATGAGAGGAAGAAGACGAACCAAGAGTGCGCTGGGGAGTAGAATTCGGCGAAGATGAAAGGTGCAAGGGAAAACCCAGAATAGGAGAGAATCCACCACGCCGTAAGAGTGAATTAAGATCAGCGCCAAAAAAAGTACGAGCAACGCCGTCCCACCAAGCCCGAAAACGAGAAGTAGCAAGTCCAGGACGAACAGCAAATTTCACCACCTTGAATTCAAGTAAACGCTTATGGTACAAAGAACATTGTGCACGGCTAGCAGAAGCAGAAAGGCGCTTATCGGCCCGGAGAGCTACTACCAAGTCTTGACCGAAGCCGAATTGACGGCTAACCAAGTGGGGATTATAAACCTCAGAGGGGATAGCAGTCTTGTTAGACAGAAATGAAGAACCGTTGAAAATGGGGCGGGGAAGTATGCATCTATTCCACATCTGAGCAAGAGATACGTGAAGGATAGTCCCGAAGAGGGCAGTGGCGATTTCCCTCACCCAGTCGAATTCGGTCCTCCTATAATGATACTGGGAAAAAGACTGATCGACAGTTCGGCCTAAGAAATAATTGATCCAATGTGGGATCGAGAGGGCAGGAAGGGATGACCTTAGGAGATCAGGGGCGGCAAAATAACTAGGGGAGATATCTTGAGCAGGGAATTTGGAGATATCACGGAAATGCCACACCAACCATAGATGAAGAAACCATAATGGACCACGGGCTTTATCAGGGAAACCCTTTTCCCAGCCCGACACAGTAGCCGTTATGCCCGCGTACAGATGAGCGAGGAAGAAATCGGCTAAAGGCATAGCAACAAGGTTGAGAATCGCCGAAGCCAGAGGTTGAACCTCAAGAAGAACTCCATTCGAAGGAGTACACCAAAAGAACCTCGTGAGGAAATACATCATGAAGGCCAGGGGCTCCGAGGGATGTGGAGCAGGTGAAGCAGGATCACTCTGGTGAGTGACAATCCAATCCTTGAAAGAATCACCGGAAGAAAAGCTGACATTTTTCTCCTTGGGAATGGACATAACACCGAGGTTCTCCCCACGAATAGAAAGGCCTAAAAGGAGCTTTACATCTTGGATAGTGGGGGTCATCATACCCGAGGGGAAACAAAAACAGTTTACAGAAGGATTCCAGAAACAGAGGAGAGCCTGAATGGGACGAATGTCAGATGGAAAAGGCATAGTACTGAGAAGGATCATGCGACGAGTACAAGATTTAGACCAGGATTCACGGCAATGAGGTTCAAGGTGACAGTACCATTCCACATAATCAGAGGAATCCAAAGGCCAACTAGCAAACGACGGGGAGAAAAGCTTAGAAGAAAAACAAGAAGAATATAATGGTATGGAGCGATTTTCGAAGATACGAGCAGTACACTCGTCAATCTCTTCGGGGATCCCTAATGGACCAAGGGAATAATAGCCTTCAGGAAGGAGACGCATAGCGGAGGTAGAAGCATACGTATTCTCGATCTTGAGAAGATCTGAGGAAAGAGCAGTGACGGGAGGAAGATCCATCGAAGAAGACAGACAAAGGGGAAGTTGAAAGGGCGGTTTATTACGAAGACAGAATGGGATATGTAAATAGAGTGATGATAACAAGAGCCTTTGAGGGAAAAGATAACTGCCAAAGAAAAAAATAGAGGAGTTACTTGAGCTCTTTTCCAGACAAAAAATCGCCCAAGTAAGGAGGGCATCTGTTGGGGCCACAAAGGATAGTGGGCCACGGAGAGAAAATTGGGCCATAAAAGATGGGCCGAAGAGGGACTTCTAAAGAAAATCGAGTTTGAGATCCATTGGGCCGAAGAACCAAAAGAGAACGATCCAGAAAAGCAGGAGAGACCCGAAAGGAAGAAAGCTCCGGGAGGGAAGAATTTCGGCCGAAATAATGTCAAATCAGCCGATTGAAGCGAACAGTGGAGTCGGCTTAAGGGAATCGGCCGGAGAGCGGTTATTTCAGCTCCGGCTATAAATAGGGGAAGCCATGCACAAAATCGGAGAGATCAATCCAACCCTAAAATCCCTTTATCAAATTTACTTCTTTGTATCTTTACTGCTTTCCTTTATTGCTTTCCTTTACAGTTTTTCCTAGATTCTAGCTTAGCTCATAGCGGTTACTTCCAAGTCCACCGTTGTTTCTCAACAACCGGTAGTTTGGTTCTAGTTTTTCCGGTGAATTCGCCGTTGTTTCTTAACAACAGGTAGATTCTCCATTGTATTTTGTTGCCATTTGAATACTAAAGAACATTCAGTCAAGTTTGGGCATACTTAGTCAAGTTTGGGCGCATTATCATTAATCCGGACCCGTAACCGGTTTGATCCTTTCTCCGGTAGCCTCCCTTGAGGAGAAAAAGGTCCTTTCTGGCACCAGGGCCAGAAACAAGTACATATACAATTAGTTGTGACGTTGGAGGTGCTTGGCGAAGATGGAATGATTGGAATTTGAACAGTTATGGTGCAGTATGCTTCTTCTGTGATCAGTGGTGATTGGGGCGAATATAGAGTGTTTTTACTGTAAGCGATTGTAGTTTTGGTGTTGATGATAGATATGCTGGTTTTGGTCTGTTTTGCATCCAATGGCTGCTTAATTAAATTCTGAGGCTGTGTTTGTGGTCCGGAATGTGTGATCTCAAGGGTCATTGTATTTGTGGATTTCTTTTATGAAATGAAAGTTTTCATTGTATTTGTGGATTTCTTTTATGAAATGAAAGTTTTCTTTCCTCAAAAAAGAAAAAAAAAAAAACTGCACCACTTATAATACAAACATTGTTAATGATAGTGTTATACTAGCCCTTACTAATAAGATTTTCAACAATGAAATTTTCAGCAAATTGCATGGGAATTTTTCATATTATGCTTAATACTTATATTTAAATATTGTTTTATTTTAATTTAAATTTCAAATTAAATAAAAATATTATTTTAATAATTATTTTTATTGATATGTTAGGTTTGAACCGGACAAGCCACAGAAGCTAAAGAAGACGGTATAATATGATTTCTTTGTTAGTTTTAAAAATAATTAAATTATATTATCATATACCCCTCTTCCAAATCTATATAAATCATCACATATTTTTCATTACTCAAAATAAAATTTATTATTAATTTATATAATATAAATATAAATATTATATAAAATACATAAATATGTCCGTCGAGTCTCGACGGGTTACTTGCTAGTTATAAGTAAAAAGCTGTTGGGACCATCCAATCAAGCCGGTCAAAATGAGGAAAAGGGGGCATAAAAGCCATTTGACGAACCGGGCTGACTTGAGTATGAATCCAGCTGAAAATCCATAGGCCCAACTCAGCATAAAAACAATCCAGATTCGGCAGAAAAGCCTTAGGCTGCATTCGGCTGAAAAGCCATAGGCTTGTATTCAGCCGAAAGGGTCGGTTACAGAGGCATAACTGGAAGAGAAGTTATTTCCAGAGGAGCGGTTATTTTATCAAGTGGGGTCTCGAGACATCTATAAATACCCCAGCTCATGGAGAAGAAAAGATACCCTTTGGTCAACCCCCAATTTACTCTATCTTTGTACTTTACTTTTTCAGTACCTTTAATGCTTTCCTCTACCGTTTTCCTAGTTGTAGCTTAGATCTAGTAGTTCTATCATGGAGTCAGTCGTTGCTCCTTAGCAACCGGTACATTTTCGATAGCTTTGACAAAGAGCTAGCCGTCATTTCTTAGTGACCGGTAAGCTCCTTGTTGGATCAATTTACCCAATGAATTAGCCGCTTCCCCTTGGTCGACGGTAGATTCATGTCCCAGATTCCAGATCTGATGTGTATTCGTTCGATTATAGAGAGATCAATGAGATTTGGACTTCCTGCGTTCTGGCCGCATATTCAAGTTTGGTGGATCGCATCAAGAGCACGGGTATCACGATTGATTATCAGAAATTCCCAATTAATCGGACTTCCTGCGTTCTGGCCGCATATTCGGTTAGTTGCGAATGTACAATAACTCCAGATCTGTAATTGTATCATTTCCTTGATATTTGGTTGTTATTCAAACTTTGGATTACTGTGTCATGGGTGGAAATTACTTGGTTAATGGTCCTCGATGATCTGTCAAGTTCAGAATATTAAAATAGAGGATTCATTATTTGTCAATGGCCGGTGAATTCAAATATTATTGGATTAATTCATTACAGAATGAAGAATGAATGAAGAATGTGGCATATTCAGATTTAATGGATTTTCCAGTGTTAAATTACTGGAATTGGATTTAATAGAGTCTTATTTGTTCGGAAATTCGGCCGACGATTCTTCATATATTTTTTATGGGCGCATTTTCTCTAAATGTAATTTCAAACGCGAGCCGATTTGATCCTTTTCCGGCCGCTTCCCTTGAAGAGAAAAATGTCCTTGGGCGGCCCGGATTTTTGGCCGCTCCAACAAAAGCATATCTTGCAATTTGGCATTTTTTTCGTACATTGTCGTCACTGTTCCAAGGTTGAAAAAAGATCAGATTTTTATATTAGGCAGAAAATAATAAAGTGCATATAGAGGTGAGACGTTACCATTATTCCATTATAAAGTGCATGAAGTTTCAAAATAATTTTTTTTTTTTTTCCACCACTAACCTGTAAGTCCATAGATCATCTAATACATCTCCTGTAATGATGATTCCCGGCCAAATTTATCAACTATTTACGCTGCGATAACCATTGTGGGCCATACCGACTTTTTATTTATTTATTGGAATATTAGTATTATTTTTTATTTTTTCATTTCCAACTATATGTAGCCTCTTCTATATATATATACGCACACAATCTTAGATATCACCTTCCCTCCATTTCACCCCCGCGTACCAGAAAATAATATTTCCATATTCTAAAATACTAGCTAGTTTTCTTTCACTTATAATTTAACTATGGTGAGATCCCCCAGCCATCACGAATTCATCACCAGCTCCGCTGTCGCCGCCATCCTCCTCATTCTAATCACGGCGGATAGATCATCGGCAAGAATCTACCCCGCCGCCACACTTGGAGGCGAAACCTCCAACGCCTCCGTAGCATCGCTGGTAAAATCCTCGAATTACAACGTCATGGCAAAGCGTCGTGTCCCGCCGTCGGGTCCCAGCCGGAAGGGCCACCGAACGACCAATTTTGTCCGCCACCTGCTGGCGGAGAACGACGTCGCTCCGGCAGCGGAGGGAAAAAAAGCGATATAGTGGCGCTGCTGTGGTGCATATGAAGTCGACGGCGTTTTGTACTTTGATCATTAATTATTAGTTAATTTTGATGTGTTATACTGGTGGTAGTGTAATTTTGGATTTAATTTTAATTATCTATGTGCGTGTTCATTGTCCAATTGATTGATTTGCTTAGTGTTATGGTGGAAAAAAAAAATAAAGTAATTGGATACCATTATAATTGTCTGAATGCGAAGCGAAGCAAAGCAAAAGCGATTTGGTAAATTGATGAAATATTGGTAACTACCGGATTTTGAATTTAGGTCACGGGGAAATGGTGACGATGTGTTATTAATAATGACTGACTCAGTGTTAATTAATGCATTATCTGATGTCCATTGAATGCGTGAGTTACACATTCTCTAACTACAGTTTCTACAAAAATTAGGACAGTAGCAAATTAAATGTCGCAAGTACGAGTATGCGAATATGGTCTCTGCAGACTGCAGAGTCAATGTAAGCAGTTTCAAATGACCTTCTAATATTCTCCCCGTTCCACATAATAGTCTTTTTTTTAGAAATGAAAAAATGTTATATAAGTAATTGTTATTTTTAGTAGTTTTAAATAATTATATTATGTTTTTACTATATTTCCCTTTACTTTACATAAAAGATACTTCTTGACATTTATTACGAAATAGTTTAATTGAATGGTAAAAGTGAAAATTTAGGAATTAATTAACGTATATCTTGATTATAGAAACTAAACTGAAATGGACAACTAAAACGAAAGAGAGGTAGTATTATTATAGTAGAGGTGTCCAAACTAGGGGTTGTTTGGCTTGTGTTGAGCCAAGGACCTTTTTCTCCTCAAGTGAGGCTATCGGAAAAGGATCAAACCGATTACGGGTCCGGATTAACAATAATGCGCCCACAATTGACTGAATCTTCTTTGAATTGATCAAACACAACAAGATACAACGGAGAATCTACCTGTTGTTAAGAAACAACGGTGGAATTCACCAAAAACAGGGAACCAAACTACCAGCTGCTAAGGAGCAACGGTGGATTTGGAAATTGGTAACCGCTAACAAACTAGGGTAGATTCTAAGGAAAGCTGTAAAGGAAAGCTGTAAAGAAAGCAGTAAAGATAACAAGGAATTAAAATTTGATAAAAGGAGTTTGGGGGTTGGATTGATCTCTCTGATTTTGTGTGTATCGACTCCTATTTATAGCCGGAGCTGGAGTAACCGCTCTCCGGCCAATCCTTCTGAGCCGAATTCTTTCTTTCTTCATTTCGGTTGTTTTGGTTTCGGCTGTTCCTTCCCTATTTCGGCCGAAATCTCTATCAGTCTCGGTTCCCTTCCTTCGGTTTACTATGAACTTTCGGCCTTACTGATCTTAAGCCCATCTTCCTCTGGAACTTTCTCTGCTGGCCTATATTTTTATGGCCCAATAGCTCTTCACGGCCCATCATTTCGTATGGCCCCAACAGATGCCCTCCTTACTTGGGCGAATTTCTTTCATATGAGAAGGAGCCCAAGTAACTCTTCCATCTCTTCCTCTTCATGCGCTAACTCCTTCTTAATATCCGGCCACGTCCTTCTGCGCCTCTTCATTTGCCTTTATTTTCGTTTTTAAAGCCATTTTCCTCTTTCTGTTTTCCTCATTCTTCCTTCGTCTTCTTGCTTCTTTTTTCCTCGATGGCGCAACCGACTCTTTCCCCTTCATCTCAAAAGATCAAAGATACTGAAGATTCCCTAGTTGACACTTCCTCGCTTCGTCTCATTGATGGCGACCTCGTCACTCTTGGGCCTCTTGCGACTTCAACTGAGGCTACGATTTCTGCTTCTGCTCTCTTTGGGGAATCGAAGACGATCCCCTTGTTTTCGGACTATTTCTCTGTTAAACTTTTCGGCCCTCTCAGTACTTGGCCGTTGGTGACTCAGGAACATATTGCTTGGTACGAAGGGCCCTTTCCTCATTGTGGATTAGATTGGGTTAACTCTGGGGTTGATCACTTGATTAAGCTGAGCTCACAACCTTTTCCTACTACCTATAACTACATTCAAGCCCTTCTTTGCTTCTGGAACTCATCCATTAATTGCTTCTGCTTTCCATGGGGTATAATGACCCCAACTATTGAGGATGTTAAGCTTCTTCTGGACTTACCCTCTCTTGGAAAGCCTGTCTTAGGTGTTACTGATTCCGACAAGCCTACCACGAAAAACACCGGCTATGCTTCCGGGCTCACCTTCTCTTCATGGATTAATAAGTACCGTGGGGATAAGCCCGAATTTTCTAGGGATGAATCTGTGGCTTTTATGATGCACTTCCTTAGCCGATTCTTCTGGTGCGCTCCTGCCAAGAATGTTGTTCTTGAGACCTACCCTCTAGCCAAGGCCCTTATGAAAAAGACTCATTTGCCTCTCGCTGACTATTTCTTGGTGCATCTGTATTCTGGCATTTCATCCTTGGTTCATGGATGGGCTGATGGCCACTCTAGCCGATCTCATGGGCCTCTCTGGTTCCTTCACCTCTGGCTGGTATGGCATTTCAGGGATATGTCCTGTTTTGAACCTCAACCCTTTGAAACTACCCATCCTTCTGCTAACGATCTTCTCGGGGTTCGGTTTCCCGAAATGCGCACTGAACAATGGATTTACTACTTCATGAACCGATCCCCACTTGGTCCTTCTTCCTGCCACCTCTATTCTGGTGCTCCGGATAGTTGGGTTTCGGCTATCAACACTCCCCCTTTTGGTAGACCCCTTCCGAAGGCGTTTGCTCAAGTCTGGAATGCTTGTATCATTCCTCGTCACGTTTTTAACTGCTCGTTGTTTATTCCCCCTGACCATTCTATCCCTTCTGAGGTTTACAATCCTCACTTAGTCAGCCGTCAATTTGGCTTTGTTCAGGATGTGGTCATTCCTCTCTATGGAGACCCAAATCGATACAGCAAATCCTTCAAAGGATTCGGCTCTGAGAATAGCCGAAATCTCTGTCGTACTTGGGCTCTCCGGATTTGCAACTTTGAAGTTCGTTCTCTTGACATCCGTCCTGGTCTTTCAACCGAGCGTTTCGATGCCTGGTGGGAAAAAGCTCTTTCTTACGCTAATTTTGGCACTAACTTGCAGAGCCTCCTTATTTCTCGCGGCTTTCCAGGTATTATGATGTTTTCGGTTGTTGGTTCAGCCCCTGATTACTCCTGCTCTTCTCAAGAGGATGACCCTCTACTTCCTTTACTTAGTAACTCTTTCGGCTTTCTTCTTATTGTGTGTCGTGTATCTTTCTCAGATTTTTTCCTCTTTTTTCTCGCTTTGCAGGGGCTGCTTTGGATGATGTCTCGTCTTTTCCATCTCGTCCACGTATTTCGTCTGCTCCCGCTACTTCCGGAAAACGAAAACGTGTTGCTTCTGGTTCAGGGAAGTCGAAAAAAGAACCTGCAACAAAGACGCTGCGACGTTCGGCTCGTTCGCCTCTTCCCAGCTCGGCCTCGTCTGCTGATCAGGTTTCTTACCGCTCTTTTCCTCTATTTTTTCCCCCTTGTTTACTATCTTCTCCTTAACATTTATTTCCTTTTCTTCTAGACTCCTCGAGTTACCGTTTCTTCCGGCCCTTCCGAGTCACCTAATCCCTCATCTACGGCCCTTGATCCTATTGATGAGAACCTGGCCGTTACTTCTAGTATAACTCCTGTTTCTTCGGCCGATATGGGACCAGGATTGACTTCTCGAGTACCTGAGGGTGACAACACTGATTCGGCTGTTCCCATTTCGACTACTTCTCTAGCAGTAGCCCTTCCCTCTTCTTCTATTGCCTCTATTCCTAACCCCTCTCCTGTCCATACTCGGCTGGGAGAACTAGCCGTTGGTAACGTTAATCCTCCTTCACCTTTCCCGGATAGGGATATTCTAGATGACTTCTTTTCCTTTCATTTGTTTCCTCTTCATCAGAATTTCCTCGTTCTTTCAAAGCCTGCTTGGATAAGCTAGAATGCTTGATTTCTGAACAATCCGACGCCTTCTCCGTCCAAACCAAGCCTATCCTTTTGCTTCTCTCATATATCAGGCAAGCTTTTCCTCAAGATCTTCTGGTCTCCGGTTTATCAAATATCGTTGATGCAATGTTCACATGTCTCTTACGGATAGACATGGAACTTCCGAGCCTCTTGGCCTTTCGCAGAACACTCGAAGATGAGCATGCTTCTCTTACCCTTCACAGGGCGGAATTCGACAAGCAAGCTTCTGATTATCATTCTTATATGAGTCAATTATCGGCCAATGATGGCCTCAGATCCAATTATTTGAATCGTCTCTCCACCATCGACTCCGAAATCAGTCGACTTCAACATGAGGCACAAGGCGTGAAGAATGCCTTAGCCGAAGTTGACCAAGAATCGGCTCACTTGCAAGAACTTGTAAAGCAGCTCCACAAATCTGCTCAGGCTCCGAGGGATAAACTTGTTAGTCTCAAAGAGAAAACGGACTATCTTACTTTGAGGTTATCCTTCAGTGACAATGTCCTTGGCGTTTTTCGTGGTTTATGGTCAGACACTCAGAAGGCGCTTGATCAGATTCGTTCTGTCGCGGTTCAACTTCCTCATGTGCCAAATACTTCGACGGTTTCCGATAACCTTTTCGTCAATCCTCCTTCAGGGGATAATCCAAGGAATTCTGATAATATTTAATTTGTTCTTTTGGTCCTGATGATATACGATGATTATGTCTTCCTTTTCTTTTGATTTCTCTTCTTAGATGCTCAGTGTGATCCTTTCCAAGACACTACCGACAAGCTTTTCTCGTCCCAACCCGATGATGCTCTGGTTTCGGCCGAAGCTGAACCTCGATCGTATCAGGAGTTCCAATCAGTATTGGATCCAACTTCTGTTCGTAATTCGGCCGCTCCCCTTACCAGTGATTTCGGCGAAGACATTGCTTATGATTTGAGTGGAGATTGAACTTTGTTGTTGTTGTTTTTTTTTTTTGAATGTAATAACATCCCCCTTATTGTACTTCTGGCTTTTATTTCGGCCGATCCACTTTGTATACTTAATCGGCCTATTATCGAACATTTGTCTTTTTGCAGATTTATTTCGCCTGTTTCTTCCGTGTTCCCAGGGATATTCTCTGATACAATATTATCTTCTGCAGCTTTATTGGGATTCTTAAAACGTCTCGTCCGTAATCAATGCTTTTCTCTTTACGTTTCCATTTTTTTGCTATAAATGACATCCCCTTCATTTCTCTCTATAAATACTAACTCTTATCCTCTTCTTGTCTCATAATCTCGCAAATACCAATCATGAATATCTTGATGCTTTTAATTTCTTCTCCTCCCTGGCCTCCTTGGCCCGTTGGCTCTTTGGTTGATCCTCTACTTATAAGCCGAAAGCCTTTCTTATATGCAGCGCGAGTTCAACTAATCCTTTTACCATTATCTTCATATAAATTGGGAACTTTCCACACTTTTCTTAACATGTATTCCGACGGTCATACTCGAGCTCTGCTCCGTTTCCTCATATTGCTGTGACCTGTCGTAATCCTACTAATATCGGTCCCAAAGTCTTGGGCGGTCGAATAATAATTGCGCCTTTCTATAGGACCGAATTATCTTCTAAGCTCCGAAGGCCATACCCCTCGAACCTCATCCCTATCTTCAATGCTAAGAAGGGGGTATCCTTGCTGGAGCAGATAAAAATTTTCTTCTTCCTGGTCTGGGAGTTGGCTTTATTGGCACAGCCATCTCTTCTCTCGCCGGCCAGAAGAATTTGGGCTTGGGAATGAATGTTGGAAATCTACCACTTCAGATCCCACTGGCCTCCGCTTCTTCCTAGCCGTTTTAGCCCAGGACGTTTCCCTTGTATATTGTAATTTCGGGCTATCGACGCCGCTTTCGGCCGAAGTAGCACCCTCTTTGTACTTATTCGTTCATGCAATAAAATTTTTACTTTCTGCTCACTTATCGTTTAATCCCAAATTGACGGATAATATTTCTTCATATATCTTGCATTTACTGGATTTGACATCTGCTCACCATTTTCGTCCACCAAAATGTATGCTCCATTCGGTAATTTCGTCTGAACAATAAACGGTCCCTCCCAATTGGGGCTCCACTTACCTAATCGGCCATCCTTCTGCTTGGGTGGCCATATAACTTTCCAAACTAAATCTCCAACTTCAAACCGCTTAAGACAAATTCGCTTATTGTACCAATCGGCCACAATATCTTTGTTTTTCTGCAAATTCTCTAAGGCTTGCATCCGATTGGAGTTAATTTCCAATAACTCATCTTTCATCGCACAATCATACTGTTCGGCCGACATTAAATCCGCTTGGCTTGTTCTCAAAGTCGGCACTGTTATTTCGGCTGGCAACACTGCGTCCATTCCATAAGTCAGCCGAAATGGTGTAAACCCAGTGGCTGAAGTTTTTGCATTTCGATAAGCCCACAATGCTTCAGATAACTTCTCATGCCATTTTCTTGGTTGGTCTTCGATCATTTTCTTTATAATTCCTATTAGCTGTTTGTTTGTGGCCTCTGCTTGTCCATTTCCTTTTGGGTAATATGGTGACGAATGCACGATTTTTATTCCGTAGTCATCTGCAAAGGCCTTGACTTTTTCTCCCACAAATACAGTTCCTCTATCTGTTAGAATCGTCTGTGGGATCCCGAATCTATAAATCAATTGTCTCTTGACAAACTTGATCACCTCTTCTTGTGAAATACTGACATACGCTTGAGCTTCGGCCCATTTCGTGAAGTAATCGGTTGCCACTAGCACGAACTCATGTCTTTTCGACGAAGAAGGATGAACTTTTCCTATGATGTCCATGGCCCATCCTCGAAATGGCCATGGTTTGATCATTATGTGTAATTCTTCGGCCGGTAACTTCTGAATCGGCCCATGTTTCTGACATTCGCTGCATCCTCTTGCATATTTTTCACAATCAATACCCATATTCGGCCAATAATATCCCAGCCGAATAATACTCCACTTCATCGATTTTCCTGCCCGATGTGCACCACATATTCCTTCATGAATCTCTCACATTACCCTTCTGGCGTCTTCTTCTCCGACACATCTGAGCAATACTCCATCAATAGCACGCTTGAATAATAATCCTCCTATTATGACGTAATCCATCGCTTTCCGTTTTTCGGCTGGATTAGCCTCCGAAGGATCTTCTAATGTCTGTGCTATCTCCTTTATCCATTCGGCCTTCTCTGTTTCGGCCAAATGTACTTCCACATTTCCTGCTATCGGCATCAACCGATATCTAGCTGCATGTTGAGCCAATTCATTGGCCACTTCGTTCTTTCCTCTCGGTATATATTCAATGTATACCTCATCGAATTCTTCTAACAAATTAACCGCTTCTTCGTACAATCTAATCAACTGAGAACTCTTAACCGAAAAATCACCTAATAGTTGCTGAACAACTACTTGTGAGTCCCCTCTGATAATGATTGCTTTGACCCCTTCTTCTATCAACCGTTGTAATCCCGAAATCAACGCTTTGTATTCAGCTTGGTTATTCGTATATGACTCTGGCAATTGCACGAAATACTTGTATACCTTGCCCTCCGGTGTTTGTAGGGTAAACCCTGCTCCGACTCCTGAAGCGGCTTTAGAACCATCAAACGTCATCACCCATGGTTGCAAGTATACAATTCCTATCTCACCAACTTCTTTCGGCTGATCTTGATGATCGATGTCATCGGTCATCGGATGTATCACATGATCAGCCAGAAAATCGGCTACAATCTGTCCTTTCATAGCCCTCAAAGGTTGATATCTCAAATCGTATGCATTTAATTTCATGGCCCATTTGGCCATTCTTCGGCTACTGACAGGATCATTCATCATAATCTTGACTATGTCAACCGAAGCCACCACTATCACTTGCCTCGGTTGAATATAATATTCTAATTTCTGGCATGCATGATAAAGACTTAAACATAATTTATGAATCGGCGAGTACCTTACTTCGGCGTCCCTTAGGATTCGGCTAAGATAGTAAATCGCCCGATCCCTTCCTTCATCGTCTTCTTGTGCCAATAATGCTCCGATAGATTCTTCGGCCGCTGCTATATACAACTTCAATGGCTGTCCTAAAATCGGAGGAACCAACACAGGTGGATTCATCAAATCCTGTTTTAGCTGTTCGAAGGCTTTTTGTTGGTCGACTCCCCATTTGAACTCCTCTTCCTTTTTCAACCTTAATAAATCGGTTAGTGGTTTC